>CM039676.1:189876756-190056756 GCA_022496015.1 Hordeum marinum | reverse complement strand
CCCACCATCGCTTCATCATAGTTCATAGGCTCATCGTTGTATAACAACATGACTTTTAAGACCGGATCACCACGTGTCCTTGTCGACCTACGAGATTTGGTAGTAACTTGATCTGAAGTTTTATGATCATAATCACTAGTTGCTTCCTCTTCAATTGGTGTACGCATCACTGGAACACCTTTCTACGATGTGCTACTTTCCAATTCAAGTGAAGGTTTGATAACCTCATCGAGTTCTACCTTCCTCCCACTCACTTATTTCGAGAAAGACTCCTTCTCTAGAAAGGATCCATTCTTGACAACTAGACTTGCCTTCGGATCTGTGATAGGAGGTATACCCAATTGTTTCTTTAGGGTATCCTATGGACATGCTGTTCTTCGCTTTGGGTTCAAGCTTATCAAGCTGAAGCCTCTTGACATAAGTGTCGCATCCCCAAACTTTAAGAAATGACAACTTAGGTTTCTTGCTAAACCATAATTCATATGACATCATCTCAATGTACTTAGATGGTGCCCTATTTAAAGTGAATGTACTTGCATCTAATGCATAACCCCAAATCTATAGTGGCAAATCGGTAAGGCATATCATAGAATGCACCATATCCAATAAAGGATGGCTATGTCATTAAGACAAACCATTACATTATGGTGTTCCAGGTGCCGTGAGTTGTGAAACAATTTCCGCATTGTCTTAAATCCATGCCAAACTCGTAACTTAGATATTCACCTCGACGATCATATCATAGACATTTTGTCTTCTTTTCAGGATGATCTTCAATTTCACTCTAAAATTGCTTGAACTTTTAAAAAATTTAGACTTGGGTTTCATCAACTAAATATACCCACATCTACTGAAATCATTTGTGAAGGTAAGATAACAACGATATCCACCACGTGCTTCAACACTTATTGGAGTGCATACATCAATATGTATTATTTCCAACAACTCATTTTCCCACTCCATCTTACTAGAGAACAGGGTCTTAGTCAGCTTGCCTATGAGACATGGTTTGCATGTCTCAAGTGATTCAAAATCGTGTGAGTTCCAAAGATCAATCAACATGGATTTTCTTCATGCTCTTTACATCCATATGACCTAAGAAGTAGTGCCACAAGTATGTGGTACTATCATCACTAACTTTGCATATTGTGGCATCAATGTTAATAACATGTGGATCACTATGATCGACAATCCATAATAATAAACCATTCACATTAGGTGCATGACCATAAAAGATATTACTCATATAAAGAGAACAACCATCATTCTTTGATTTAAGTAAATAATCGTTTTGCAATAAACAAGATCCATATAATGTTCAAGCTCAATGCATGCACCAATTAACATTTATTTAGGTTTAAAACTTACCCCAAAGGTAGAGCGAGCGTGCCGATGGCGGTCACATCAATCTTGGAGACACTTCCAACGTGCATCATGACCTCGTCCTCAAGTAGTCTACGTTTATTACACAGCTCCTATTTCGGGTTACTAATGTCAGCAACTGAACCTGTATCAAATACCCAGGAGCTACTACGACCACTAGTAAGGTACACACTAATAACATGTGTATAAAATATACTTTTATTAACGTTGTCAGCCTTCTTATCTGCCAAGTATCTCGGGCAGTTTCGCTTGCAGTGACCGTCCCCTTTATAACAGAAGTACTTAGTCTCGAGTTTGGGTCCTACCTTGGGTTTCTTCACTGGAGCGGCAACTGGTTTGCCATTCTTGAAGTTTCCCTTCTTGCCCTTGCCTTCTTGGAACTACTGGTCTTTTTAACCATCAACACTTGATGCGCCTTCTTTATTTCTACCTTTGCGGCATAAAACATCGTGAATAGCTCTGGGATCATCTTCTACATCCCTTGCATGTCATAGTTCATCACAAAGCTCTAGTATCTTGGTGTTAGTGACTGGAGAACTCTATCATTCACTATCTTATATCGAAGATTAACTCCCAATTTATTCAAGCGATTGTACCACCAAGACATTCTGAGCACATGCTAACTAACTGAGTTATTCCCCCCATCTTGTAGGCAAAAAAACCGTGAGAGGTCTCATACCTCTCAACACGAGCATGAGCCTGAAATACCAGTTCAGCTCTTGGAACATCTCACATGCTCCATGGCGTCCGGAACGTCTTTCGAGACCCGATTCTAAGCCGTAAATCATGGCCCACTAAACTATCGAGTAGTCATCATAATGTGTCTGTCACACGTTCATAACATCCAAAACAACACTAGAGGGGTTGGCACATCGAGCAGTGCATCAAGTACATAAGCCTTATGTGCATCAGTGAGGACAATCCTCAGATTACGGATCTAGTCCGCACAATTGCTTACACTTTATTTCAACTTAGCCTTCCTCTACGAACATATTAAAATTTAGGGGAGCTACATCGCGAGCTATTGATCTACAACATAATTTGCAAAGACAACGTTAGACTATTTTCATGATAATTAGTTCAATTAATAAAATTATTAATGAACTCCCACTTAAATCAACATCCCTATGGTTGTTAAGTGTTACATGATCCAAATTCACCAACTGAAGTCCGATCATCACGTGAGATGAGGTGGTTTCAATGGTGAACATCTCCGTGTTGATCATATCTACTATATGATTCATCTTTGACCTTTCGGTCTCCGTGTTTCGAGGCCATGTCTGTACATGCTAGAGTCATCAAGTTTAACCCAAGTATTCAGCATGTGTAAAACTAGCTTACGCCCGTTGTATGCGAACGAAGAGTCTATCACATCCGATCAACATGAGGTGCTTCGAAATGACAATGTTTCGCAACGGTGCATACTTAGGGAGAAAAAAGTTTCTTGAAATTAATTTAATGGATAATCTTATAATGCTACCGCTGTCATAAGGAAAATAAGACGCATAAAAGATAAGCATCACATTCAAACCAAATAAGTGACATGATATGGCCATCATCATCTTGTGCTGTTGATCTCCATCTCCAAAGCACTGACATGATCTCCATCATTACATGCATGACACCATGATCTCCATCATCATGATATCCATCATTGTGTCTTCACGTGGTTATCTCGCCAACAATTTCTTGTACAACTATACCTAATGCATAGAGAGAAAGTAAAGGTAATTACATGGTATTTAAAGATTGACACGTAGGTCATACAATAAATTAAAGACAACCCTATGGCTCCTGTAGGTTGTCGTACTCATCAACATGCAAGTTGAGATAACTATTTCAAAACATGATCATAGCATACATCACATATATTAAATGACGTCTTGGCCATATCACATCACAACATACCCTGCAAAAATAAGTTAGACGTCCTCTACTTTGTTGTTTGCATGTTTTACGTGGCTGCTATGGGCAACTAGTAAGAACCATTGTTACCTACAGAAAACCACAATGGTGATAACAAAATTGTGTTTTAACCTTCTACAATGACCGCCTCTATCGAATCTGATTCAACTAAAGTGGGTTTGAGAGACACCCGCCACCCACCTTATGCAAAACAAGTTGCATGTCAACCGGTGGAACCAGTCTCTTGTGCGAGGACAAGTAAAGTTGGTCCATGCCGCTTCATCCCACATTACCCTCGAATCAAAATAAGACTAAGGAGGTAACCAATCTGAACATCAGCGCCCACAACTTCTTTGTGTTCTACTCGTGCATATCATCTACGCATAGACGTGGCTCTGATAACACGTTTTGGGAATGTTGCATCAGAAACAAAAATTTCCTACTAAGACCCAAGATCTATCTATGGAGATGCATACTAATGGTAGGGGAGAGTGTGTCTATGTACCCTCGTAGACCGTTAAGCTAAAGCGTATATTACACAATTGTTGTATTCGTTGTCTTCACGATCCAATCACGATCCAATCCGATCCATCACCGAACGAACGACACCTCCGCATTCAGCACACGTGTGGCTCAGTGACATATCCTCCTTTATCTAGCATGCAAGAGAGGAGAAGTAGATGATATATCGACCTTCACAATGGCATTGTGGAGATAGTCGTGCAATAGTGTTGGCAGGTCTTCGTTGCACGCTGGTGGAACTAGGAACAAAGGAGCAATGGAGCAACATGAGAGAAGGAGGTGCCAGGGGGGCTGGTGTGTACTCTTGGGGGCGCCCCTCCCCTCTCTATATAGATGGAGGGGCGTGGTGGACAGCCATACAAGCCCTAGGGATGGCATACCAAGGGGGAGGAGTTGGACTCCTAATCCAAATCCCTCCTTTCCATACGCATGTGGACTTTCAACCTTTCCCATCCGCATGGGCCTTGAGGGACTTGTGTGTCTGGCCCAATAAGCTCAGGGCGCCTCCCCTCATCCCATGATGACCCTTGGGATGTGGTGGAACCTTTGGTGGACTTCTGAAATCCTCCAGAAGTCTCCGGAACCTATTGAAATCTACGTGGTACAATACCGAAAAAACTCTAAACTTATTTGGTAGCCAAAACACGACTTCCCATAAAATAAATATTTACCTCTGAACCATTCAGGAGATCCTCGTGATGCCCAGGATCTCATCGGGACACCGAACAACATTCGGTCACCAACATACATATCCTAATACTACTCCAACATCACCGAATGTTAAGCGTGTTGACCCTACGAGTTCGAGAATCACGTAGACATGACCGAGACAAATCTCCGGTCAATAATCAATAGCAGGACCTGTATGACAATATTTATTCCTACATATTCCACTAATATATTTATCAGATGAACCGGGATGTCAAGGATTCAGTCAATCCCGTATGTTGTTTTCTTTGTCTATCAGTATGCTACTTGCCCGAGAATCGATCGTCGGTATCTCATACCTAGTTCAATCTTTTTACCAACAAGTCTCTTTACTCGTTCCATAATACAATATCTCGTGAATGACTCCTTGGAAACATTTCATTCAAGCTTCTGGTGATGTTGTATTACTGAGAGGGCCCAGAGACACCTCTTCGTCATACGGAGTGACAAATCCCATTCTCGATCCATGCCAACCCAATAGACACCCTCAAAGATACCTTTAGAGGACCTTTATGATCACACGTTTACGAAGAGATGTTTGATAGTACATAAGGTATATCTCTGTTGTCAGGGAGTTGCATGATCTCATGGTCTTAGGAACAGATATTTGATATGAAGAAAGAAGTAGCAATAAACTAAGTGATATGACCAAATGCTATGCTTATGGTTGGGCCTTGTCCATCACATCATTCTCCTAATGATGTGATCCCCTTATCAAATGAAAACTCATGTCCATGGTTAGCAAAACTTAACCATCTTCGATCAATGAGCTAGTCTAGTAGAGGCTCACTAGGGACACGGTGTTGTCCATGTATCCACACATGTATCTCAATTTCTCATCAATACAATTTTAGCATGGATAACAGACTATTATATTGAACATGGAAATATGATCATAACCATTTATTATTGCCTCTAGGACATGTTCCAATCGGAGGAGCAAAAAACAAAGGAACAGGAGGAAAAGCAACTACTGAAGCCGATGAAGGTGGTGGATTCGGAGGAGGACAAGGCGGAGCAGCCTTCTCTAGGGTTCAACATGGCCGGGGCGGAGTTTGCCGTCGCCCAAGCTGCGGACATGGTAGAGCAGAAGACCATCCTCGAGTGCATCCATGATGAGTGTAGTTCCTCTAGAAGGAGAAGGCGGTGTCCGACGTGCTCTTCATCAAACTCTATGTGGACATAGAGGAGGAGGAGGCCGTATCAAAGCAGCAGGAGGAGCCGAAGCTGCAGCTACCGCCCATGTACCCGGCCCGGGCACGGATATAGTCGACATCTTCAACGAGGATTAGCTAAGTGATCTACGTAGTATGTAGGATTTTTTGTTTGCATGCTTTAGTATGGCTTTAAAAACTAGTCTAAGGTCTTCGGATGCAGTTGTGCTAATTTAAGGTGTGCCTGGTCACTCCCACGGACATGCTCGAACACGTACCCGGGTGTTTGACGGGTCATATTTGTCATAGGCAGCTATAGATGCCCCCGAGAGTAGATTTTAATTTTCTCAGAGCAACATTTTATCAGATTTTGTAATCTTTCTTCACTATTTTGGTAGTTTAAACTTTTCTTGGTACTGCTCTAGGGCCTACAAGTCAGTGGTTGTAGGGGCAGCGGCGATGCAAGGATGGCGTGGTGGCTACAACACGGGGGCACACGATAAAGTTTTAGGCGATTTCTAGACCGTCAAAACTCTGGGAGAAGGTCACCAGATGAAAGTTGAGGCCAAGTTTTCATAATACTCTAAATTTATTTCGGGATTACAGGATCAGTTGAAGATATTTCCTTGCCCAAACATTTCCTAAACATTATTCTTTTACGAGAGGGAATCTATTGGTATTGTTGCTAATTTTGTTGAGTGGGTATATAAAATCCCTTCCAGCACACCTCCTTCAGTATTTGTTATGCTTCAAATTGTTTTGTTATCTACTAATTACGGATTTATAATAAACAACCATCTTACCAACATATGGTCGTGAGCTAATTTATTATCTAGCCAATAAGCGCATCTCCAATGCTGACTCTGAACTCCTCACAACCATTTGTTCCGGACGTGTTTTCCCATCCAACAAGGGTCTACAGTATCCGTACAGACGTGTTTTTTCCCGCAAATCAAAAACAACCGAGGGACTTTGTGGGTGTTCGGACTGCAGCCACGCCCGCTTCTGACAACCATGTCCCAGCAAAAACCCCTTTCCTACACCCACGCATTTTCCAACCCAAATCCACATGCCCACATTCATGTCGGTCCCAAAAGAACGCGACTACTCACTAGAGCTGACATTCAAGCGGCTCACCAATCGAGAGTGTCATCCATTTCTCTCCCGCTACACATGCCTTCTGTCCGCATTGAAACGACATCCATCTACCCACCAACTTTAGTTAAAACTAGTGCATGTGCCGAGGAACCTACTCCAGTGCCTCTAGCGCCACAAGTCTTTACGTGTGTCGGTTGACACTAAACACCTCTCCCACTGGGTCCTCGCATCGGCCCACTATATAGACATGGCCAGACGCTATACAAGAACAACACCCCACCTTCGCTCTCTTCATATCCTACTTGTACAACAGCCAGCATGGTCTCCCACGAGCAGAAGAAGCAGTTCTTCTGCATTACAAAGGCTTGGGTTGCCCGACGGGCCGTCTTGATACAGGTTGGCTTGCCAGTAAACTCTTGGATCTGGCTCCATCGTCATCGCTATTGAAAGGACGTGGATGTCAACTAGAGGGGGGGGGATAGGCGCTTTAAAATAATTACGATTTAGGATTGAAAAAATGTGGAATAAAAATAATGTTTAATTAGTCCACCACAAAACCTAAAACAACTAGGCTCACCTATGTGCACCAACAACTTATGCTAAGCAAGATAAACAACTAAGTGATAGCAAGATATATACATGAAACAATATGGCTGTCACAAGTAAAGTGCATAAGTAAAGGGCTCGGGTAAGAGATAATCGAGGCGCACAGAGACGATGATGTATCCCGAATTTCACACCCTCGCGGATGCTAATCTCCGTTTAGAGTGGCGTGGAGGCAAAATGCTCCCCAAGAAGCCACTAGGACCACCATAATCTCCTCACACCATCACACAATGCAAGATGTCATGATTCCACTAAGGGACCCTTGAGGGCGGTCACAGAACCCGTACAAATGGAAACCATTTCCGGAGGTCACCGTACCCGTACACTTTGGTAACCCTCGAGGACGGTCACCAGAACCCATACAAATTGCTCGAGGAAATCCCCTCATCCAAATTGGAGACCCTAATGCTTTCCCGAAGATTTACACCACAATGATTAAGCCCTGAGGCACCACCAACCGTCTAGGGTGCCAATGCACCCAAGAGGAACAAGCTCTATGGTACTAAGCGTCGAAGATTAATAAGCTTCTCAACTTTTAACTTCCACGTATCACCGTGGAGAACTCAAACCGATGCAACTAATGCAATGGCAAGAACACACGAAGTGGTCAAGTCCCTCACACTCAAATCCCACCAAAGCAATGAAAGTTATTGAGGAATATGAGAGGAAGAAAAAGGAGCTCAGAAAGAACTCCAGGATTTAGATCCAAGGGGTTCCCCTCATATAGATGATAAAGTGATTAGTGGAAATGTGGATCTAGATCTCCTCTCTCTTTTCCCTCAATAACTTGGAAGAATCATTGGAGGGATTGAGACTTAGCAAGCTCGGAGAACTTCAACAATGGGGGGGGGGCAAACACGAGCTCTAAAGGTGGGGAACCATTGGAGAAGAAGACCCCCTTAAAGAGGTTCCCCCAAATCCAACCGTTATGCACTTAGCCTGTGCATAAGAGGTAGTGCCGCTGGGGCAGCGGTACTTCCGGTGGCATGGTAATTCTGCTGGGGGTAGCTCTTTACTACCACTCAAGTACCGCCCAGAAAACCAACGTATCTAGAAGAAAAATATAAGAGGAAGTAGCAGCGGTAGTACACAGCAGAAGTACCGCCCTAGCGGTACTACCATGGTACCGAGCGGTACTACCGCTTGATCAGAGAAAACTGCTCCCGCACTAAAACTGCCATAACATCTGCATACAAGCTCCGAATTGAGCAAACTCAAGCTTGTTGGATAGCAGACGACAAATACTAAAACTCACAAAGATGCCAATATATAGTGTAACATCCCAAGTGCATTCCCTAGTAATATTCCATGTATGTCCTCCATGTTTGCCCTCACGTGTCTTGGGTTTAATAAAATTGCTTCACGACATTCATCATTGCATCGTGGCATCATGGCATCATCACATGAATTCTTTGTTGCATCATAAGCTTGGTGTGCTTGTTGTGGTGCGAGTGTATGTGTGGAGAGGTGTTCTTGAAAGTGAGTTTTGTGTTGTGTGGATGCTCTCCCAAATTCTTTTTCAATATGCCTAAAAACCCTTTTAATAGCAATGCTAGTTAGGTGATGTTTGGTTTGATCTTATCATCTCCACTAAAATGTTGCTCCCCTTCATAATAATCTGTTTAGCATTGCAAAATATTCCCTAGCCATGTTTTAATACATTTTTCTTTTGAATCTTTGCAAAACAGATTATTATAATAATTATCTGTGGTTAATATGTTTGCTCTAAATATGTCCAAACCATTTTTATAAATTAGAGCTTATTTTTGTGAGTGCAAAACTATTTTTAGTTCTCTCAAAGTCTTTTCCAATCTGCCCTGCATTTTTTATTTTGTTTTGCTGTTATTTAAAAAAAATACTTTTTCGGAGAATGAGTGAGAGATCTTAGCCCACCTAGGCCTCCTTCCTCCCCTGGCACAGCAGCAGTTGGCCAGTCACAACCCATTGAGCCCCCCAACGCGCGTCTTCATTTTCCCCTGTACGGCAGAGCATCGACCGGTGCCACGTCACCGTCCTTGCCAATTTGAGGGCCAACGGAGCCCGAGCCGCCTATAAGATGTGTCTCTAGCGCCCTAGGATCAACCCTCGATCCATTCCCTCCTTCCCCTCGCCTTGCTGCCCTCGGTAAGTCCTTGCTAAGCGCTCGCCATCGCCATACTCTCGATGCACCGGCCGAGCTCAAGCTCGTGCTTGGGGTAGTGCCTCCGCCTCGTCTCCGACCTCCCCACCAGCGTAGATCAAACCCTGGGAGACCTAGGAGTCTTCTTCGACTACGGATGCAACGCCACCGAGCCCGAGCCCCCTCCCGCGCAAGGTCTTCTTCCTCTTCTTCCCAGATAGAATATCGCCGGAGTTCGCCGCCTCGTCGTCGTCGCATTGGTGCCTCAACATAGACGCTATCTCGCCAATAGGTAGCTAGGTAATCTCAGCTTTCCATCCTGCTGTTGTTCATCGCTGTTACGCCTCCGTAGGTAGCGTCGTGCCCGTGCCGATGTCATGTTCCTTGTGCTCGGTAAAACAACACTCTTTTCTTCAGATTAGCAGATGCACGTGTCGCTCTAGGCCTTCGCTGCGCCCATGCCTCACCTCGCCATAGTCCCTCTGCCCCGGTGGTCGACGGCAGGCTCATCCATGCTATCGCATGCTCCTCTGCCTCGAGGTGGAAGAAGCTATCATGGGGTCTGTTCAAAAGAACTGAAAACCCCAATATTTCAGTTAAAGGGGGATCGTAGCCCAGTGGTCATCGAGCGCGCCCATACAGAGGAGGTCTGGGGTTTGAATCCCCCTGAGTCCCCTTTTTAGTTTCCTGTGGTTTAATTTGTGTGTATATGACAGTGGGCCCTCGGCCCACATGTCATCCCCTATGGGCCCCTGGTGACTATGCCAAGTAGGGCCTTGTTTTTTATTTATTTTATTTTGTTGTGTGTTTTATTTTAGTGATTCTGAGATTATTTCCTTTGAAGGAATTTTTCCTGATTTAGACATTTTCCTGATCTGTCAATGTTATTTTGGGACATGCCAAATTTGGCATGTACTAAGTTATAAGTGATTATCGTGTTTTTCGAATTGGATTTATGGGATTTTTGTCCATACGACCATATGCTTATGATAGATGATTTTGGGGTAGAAAAATTCAGTGAATCCATTAGTGGAATTAGTTTTACCATTTGAGCAAGTTTATAAAAAGATTGTTTTGTGATAATTTGGCATTTTATCTTTTTTACATGATTTAATTCTGGCGTCATATGATAAATTTGTCAACATGAAGGATGTTCATTAGTGTGTGTGCTAGCCCTTGGTATTTTTGCTTGCCATGATAGATCATGATATGGGTGGTATTCTTGCTGCCAACATGTCACCAAAATGTTGTTTTCAAATGCTCAAATATTTTAAGTGTTAAAATATGTTATTTCGTTGCCATGTTGTCTTGATGATTCCCATGAATCCATTGCTCCTTTGAGGTTGGCACAATGTTAAGTATTGATGAGCATGTTGTCCTTTATTGCTATGTGCCAAGTGCTTGTAGGTAGAAGTATTTAAGCCTAATTAAAATTGTTGTCACACATGTCATTCTATTAAAATTTCCCCGTTTGCCACTTGTTGAATTTCACTAAGTCTGGAAAACTGCTATTCTCAACATGCCATCTTGTGGACATGATAAACATTGATATAAGCATATTTTGATGTTGCCATAATGTAGTTAATTAAAGTACATGTTGTCCTCTATCACCCTGTTAACTTCCATGCCATGAAATTCCCTCTAGCATATGCAATTGTTGCTATCAAGATGCCATCATGTTAACTCAGATTCTGTAAAACTAGAATTTTCACTAAGTCCCTAAAACTGTTTCAACATGTCATCTTGTGAGCTCAATTGCCATTGATCTATGCTTCCTGTCATGTTGTTGTAGTTGTATTGATTGTTAAGCATGATGTACATTTCATGTTCATGCCTTGTGTAACATCCCAAAATTTCATTTTTGGAATGTTATGAAATATAGTTATGCATCATCATCATCATTTCTTGAATGTATGAATTGGTTGAAATGCTTCTTCTGACTTTCTGAAAGTCCCTTTCTATTTTCTCTAAGTTGCTTTCACCTAATTGAAAAACCTTGGAGAAAGTTCAAAATAAGAGGGAGGAACATGACACTCCACACCAGGGACTTCTTGGTGATTTATTTGAGCAATAAAAACCAGGGGGTATTTTGAAAAATATATTTGCAAAAGGTTTTAAAAACAAATAGGCAATTTCTGAAAATATTATTTTTTCAAAGTATTCAAATGACAGAATTAAAATGTTCAATAAATGGCACTTATTCTTCTTTTAATTTTGATATATATTATTCATATATTTGGGATTATATTGAATGCATTAAATGAGTTTTACTATGCTGGAAAATAGAAAAGGAAAGATTTTAAAACGGATCGGGCCGGCCCACAACATTAACCCTCCCGACTTTCCTTTCCAACGGCCACCGACGCCCCAGCAAACCTCTCCCTCTCTCTGACAGCGGGTCCCACCCCGACCGATCGCGAGATCCGCGCGGTCACCGCCTTCCTCGCGCCCGCGACCGACGCTGGCGATCCATTCCACGTCGGATCTCTCTCCCCTTCCTTCCCTCGCTCCACCCACGGCCCTATAAGTAGCCGGCCACCCTCCGTACTCCATCCCCCCCAAAGCCCTCTCTCTCCCTCGCCAAAGCGCTGCGCCAAAGCTCGCCGGAGCACTGCCCCGACGGAACCCATCCCCGCACCTGGTCGTCATCTCCCTCACCCTCAGCTCCGTCCGACACCACCAATCGACTCCGGACGATCACCACCATCGCCTGGACCTCTCCGATGACCTCCTTGACCACCGGAGCGACCTCCCTGACCACCACCCGCTTCCGGTTGCCCTCGACATCACCGGCGACCGCCACGACCGCCATAGTGAGCATCCCCTCCCTCCTCAGCCTTCGGATCTGGATCCTACGATCCAGATTAGAACTTTTATAAACGCGAATCATTTTCCTCTTTAGTTTGATCGACCGCCCGCAATTTCCCCGCACTCACGCTAGCAGCCAATAGGAAGCCGCCACGTATCCCTATCCGATTAGTTTTTTTTTTCTGATTCTGTTTAGAAAACAGACTGTCTCCAAATTTTGTTTTTATCATATCTTTTAAACTATTTAGTGTTTTAAGTTGATTCCATTTGCATTAGTTCACATATTTGATGTAGTTTATGTCTGTAGTTTTAGAATTTAAATTTGAACTCTTAAATTTGAATTTAATATAATTTGCTCAAACTACTCAAATCTGAATAACTAGAGTTTAAAATAGATTTTTGTATGAATCTTTTTGCTACTGAATTGTATTAGTTAGGACTATAAGCATGCTTAGTTTGAGAATTTTTAGGATGTATTTGTTTAGTGTTTTATCTATAAACAGAATCTGCCTAGTGGTTAGTATAGTTTAAATAATTTAGTTTTTAGTTAGTTCAAATCAGAATTAGTTATATTTTGTTTCAGTAGATTCTGTTGTTTAAACATTAGGTGTTTTACTTGCTGATAATAATAATATAATTTTCTTAATTTATTTCTATAATATTATAGGAATTTCTACTATTTTTCAATTATGTTTAGTTTGATAAAAACAAACTAGTTAGTAATAGTTTCCTTTAACAAAGTTTAGATAATTAAATTCTATTTTCTAAGAAAAGTTTTAGTAAATTCTTTTCTGTTAGGAGAATTGTTTTATTAATAAAACTGTAGTTTATTTCACTCTATTGTTAATAAACTCTAGCCCACTTCATGTAGTAGTGTTTATCAAAACTTTTAAAACTCTACTAAGATTTTTCTTAACAAAACTTTAAATGGATTTAATTCTGTTTATTAATAAAATATTTCGATTGTTCTTTTCTGTCAACTATTGTTTTGTTAATACCAATAATTCTATGTTGTTAGTAGTAGTTTACCCATCAACTTTAGAAAACCCAAACTATGTGTTGATCTTCTTTTCTTTTGATTGTGCCTTGTTTTGTCTTGAGTGATTACTAGTTCATTCCTGATTTTTGTGAGTCACAATATTTTGTTGTATGCTTATTGAGTGCTCTTGTTTGATTCGTTAGATCATCCGGAGTGTGAGGCTTGTTACCTAGAGTCCCTCGAGTACAAAGATCGTCAATCAGGCAAGTCACTTTGATCATGTTTTATCCATGTTTTGTTGCATTAGTTCTTCCATCTCCGCAATTGCATGCAAAGTAGGTAAATTGGAAATTGGTTACTTGATGTAGTATCATGTGGTAGGTACCCCCTCAACCTTTGACACATGGCCTCGGGAAACGTTAAATTAGTCATGCTATGCTTTTAGTAGACGGGGATTGGTTGTGTGATTCATGAGAGTGTGAGATAATAATTTCAAGACCTACTATGAGGATCAAGACTTCAAGATTTCCAAGTTTTCAATATACCTCTGGGTGGATGAAGGTTGAACGGCGCCCTAGAGAAACTAGTGGTTAGCCTAGGTGATGCTGGAGATGTGCCAGTATTTGCGCGGAAAGGTCCACCTAGGCACGAAGAGATGGATGGATGCTTCAAGACCCAAGGCTTACCTGGACAACCACAAGCCATTATGGGCTCTGGCTTGGTTGGATATTGTGGCGACACTGGACAGGCGGTGCTACGAGATGTACAAGAACGGTAGGAAAGGATGGGCACCGACAGAGTCTCAGTGGGACCCCTTAGAAGACCATGTTTTGGTCATCCGTTCCTCAAACACCCTGAAGTGCGAGGAATCCAACGGAGGCGATCAAATCTTGTGGGGAACGTGTGCAAAACTTTGCAGAGTACCCACCTAGTCGATTAGCCGTGTCCACGGTCATGGACGACTTGAGCCAAAGGAACTGAAACTTCCGGAACCCTCAACACAATTAATATGATGATGTGGGTATTAATAACTTGGGTATGAGAATTGGTTGGTGGAACCATTTCATTAATCAACCAACGTAGTAATAATTTTGCTTAGCCCTCTCTTGATGTAGAAAAATTGGCTTTACGCAAAAACTTACTACCCCACCTGCCATATATGCATGTAGATTAGATGATTATCTTTTCACCCCTCTCTTGTGACTTTGCCGGCATATTCCATATGCTGACCTACACGGCTGCAACGTATCATGTTGCAGAGTATTTTTCCGACCAGGAGTGAGGATACGCTCTACGCTCGGCGAGATGCCCTTGGAGTCAGATGGACTTCACTACCTTTGAAGCTTCCACAAGATTTAGATATTCTCATGAGTTGGCCTTCAGCCACTTTATTGTAATCTTTATTGTAATAAAGGACTCGATATGAGATTTACGATTAATAAATGCTGTGTGATTTCCCTTTGATACATATACATTGATGTACCGTGTGTGTACCAGCATGATCTTGGGATGGTACGGAAACACGAGAGATTCGACCTTTCAGGTCGGGTCGCTACAGAAATGGTATCAGAGCTCACGCTGATCGTAGGACGTAACATCTAGGATTGGAAAAACCTTAGGATCATTCTTTTCCTTGTTTTACAAATTCTTACATTCTCATCTGCTCATTTCCGATTTCTGTCTGATGTATTTCAACATTTCTAGATGGCCACCTTCACCCCCGTTCGCTTCACGGAGTTCTGCCAGCCTGACGCAACCATGCCTTTTGGCAAGGAGCTGACACAGATCGTCAAAGACATGAAGATTGCTCTGCCAACCATCACCGGGATTGCGATCACGTCTTTCCCACAGGACGCTCGCTACAGGATCGAAGTGCATATTCCCGGAAGGACTTTTGGATATATCACAGAGCCCATCGACTTCAAGTTTATGGCACCCAGCTGGATTCTTGGGAGAGACATGGCGATTCACCGTGCCCTCGGACGTATTCAGGAGGAATACAGAGGTGGTCCCATTTCGCGAGACCTCAGCATGTTTTGTCGCAGGGATGTCCAGGGAAACATCATCTCCAACCCCACTGGAGACTCCACCATTTCATATATCCAGACCTTGGAGACTCATGTCAGGGCTCTGGAGCTTCAGGTATGTGCAGATACGAAGACAATCAAGAATCTGATGACCCATGAGCTGGATCTTGAAGCTGACAAACGGGAAGCCAATTATGAACATGAGCATGAAGTGAAGGACTTCTTAGAGAGGATCGAGAAGCTGAATACTCGCATCGCAACTCTGGAGGAACAACTGGACATGAGGGAAAATCTTCACCCCGAAGGAGACATGGCTCCCTTCATCAGCGACGATGATGACTATGAGGAGAGCACCACCGGAGGACCCACGACTATGCACTTTTGAGGAGAACTTTAGTCATGCCCCCCCATGTATCTTTCTTTTATTTTCAACATTAAAGCGTAGGTCGATGCTTGGTTTGATTGAGACTTGTATTCCGATGTTTGAATCTTTGAGTTGAATTAATGAATGAGTGATTGATGTGACATGTTTGTGCATTGCATATGGGTAGTGAATTTCTTTCTAGGCCCTTGTTCTATTCTAATTCTCATCCCTCTGAAAACAGCAAGATGCCTCCACTACGTGAGTCCGATTTCACTTTCCCGCCAGAGCTCACCCAACTCCTCCAGCAGCAGAATGCACTGATGCAACTATTGATCCAGAATCAGACCAACAACCAGAACAACAACAACCACCATCCACCTCAGGCTGACAACCTCACCCGTTTTCTAAGGTTGAACCCGCCAACTTTGTCCAGCAACACTGAGCCCATTGTGGTAGATGACTCGCTCCGTAAGATGGAGAGGGAACTCGTCACCGCTGGATGTACTAACGCTGAGAAGGTGTGCTTTGCCGCACATCAACTCGAAGGACCAGTAGCTTCATGGTGGGAGAACTACACCACCACATATCCTATTGCTGGTGTGACTTGGGAACAATTCAAGCTTGCTTTCCGCACCGCTCATGTCTCAGCTGGAGCCATGAGTCTGAAGAAGCGCGAGTTTCGCAACTTGCGCTAGGATAATCGCTCCGTGGCCCAATATGTGGACGAATTCAGCATGTTGGACCGTTATGCACCAGGAGATGTGACCGATGATGCGGCCAAGCAGGAGAAGTTTCTGGAAGGACTCAACGATGAGTTGAGCATGCAGCTGGTAGTGGCTAGTTTCAACAACTACCAAGAGCTGGTGGACAAGGCCCTCATCTTGGAGGGAAAACAACAACAAATTGAGAACCACAAGAGGAAGTATACTCAAGGGAATTTTAACTCTGGAGCTCATCAGAAGCCCCGCTACTCCCCGTACTTAGGGAATACCGGATCAGGGACCGGTAAGTTTGGAAGGCACACTCATGCCGTGCACAACCATGGAGGCCACAACCATGGAGGAAATGGGAATGCCCGTCCCAACCATGGCAACTTCAAGACTAACAATGGGAATGGGAACAACAACCAGCACCGTCACGCTCCTACTCAGAAGGATCTGAGCCACATCACCTATTTCAAGTGCCAGAAGACAGGGCACTATGCTACTGAGTGTCCCCAGAGCAAGCAGGGAAATGGAAACGACAACTCAGCAGCTAAGAAGCCCAACCCTTTTCCCCGTGCTCAGGTGAACCACATTGATGTGGAGGAAGTCTATGATCAGCCCGAGACTGCGTTTGGTAAGTTTTTATTGCATTCACGTCCAGTTACATTACTTTTTGATTCTGGTGCAACTCATTCTTTCATATCAAGGGTAGTTGTGGAAAAGTATGGTTTACCCACCAAAACCCTTAGTCAGCCATTTAAGGTCAGTTCCCCAGGAGGCATGATGATGGCAGGGATAGGATGCCATGCCTTGAAGCTCAATATAGGAAACCATGTTTTTCCCACCGACGTCATTGTCTTAGAGTCGCAGGGATTGGATGTAATCCTAGGCATGGATTGGATGACCAAGTATGAAGGAAATCTTGACTTTCCCAGCAAGTCTATCTTGCTCACCACCCCGGAGAACAAGAGGATTAAGTATGTATCCTGACGCACACGTATGAGTGCTCGGTTAAATTCTCTCACAGGGGTCGTTCAGGAGGAAGTACGTGTGGTAAAAGACTTTCCGGATGTATTCCCGGAAGAATTACCAGGCATGCCACCAGATAGAGAGATTGAGTTCCTGATAGAGCTACTGCCAGGAACAACCCCAATTTCCAAGAGACCCTATCGGATGCCCGCAAATGATCTATTAGAAATCAAGAAGCAAATTAAGGATTTATTGGACAAAGGGTATATTCGTCCAAGTTCTTCACCTTGGGGAGCCCCAGTTCTTTTGGTGGAGAAGAAGGATAAAACCTTGAGAATGGTAGTCGATTATCGTGCCTTGAACGAGGTGACTATCAAGAACAAGTACCCTCTGCCGATGATTAATGATTTGTTTGATCAGCTCGTAGGAGCCAAAGTATTCTCCAAGATCGATCTTCGATCAGGGTATCACCAATTGAAAATTCGTGAACAAGATATATCCAAAACAGCTTTCACCACAAGGTATGGCTTGTATGAGTATACCGTCATGTCTTTTGGTTTGACAAATGCTCCTGCTTACTTCATGAGTTTAATGAACCAAGTATTCATGGAATACCTGGACAAGTTTGCCATGGTGTTCATCGATGACATATTGATATTCTCCAAGAACAAGGAAGAACACAAGGAACATTTGCGTTTAGTTCTGGAGAAGCTGAGAGAGCATCAGTTATATGCCAAGTTCAGCAAATGTGAATTCTGGCTAACGGAAGTCGGATTCCTTGGACACGTTATTTCCGGAGATGGAATAGAAGTGGACCCCACTAAGGTTGAAGCCGTCACTGAGTGGAAGTCACCCACCTCAGTTAAGGAGATCCGCAGTTTCCTTGGACTTGCCGGATATTACCGGAGGTTCATTGAGAATTTCTCAAAGATTGCCAATCCCATGACGGAGTTGTTGAAGAAAGAGTCTAAGTATGTTTGGACTGAGGAATGAGAAGCCAGTTTCCAGGAGTTAAAGAAACGTTTGGTCACAACCCCAGTGTTGATTTTGCCCAATATTCGAAAGGACTTCCAGGTTTATTGTGATGCTTCACATGAAGGACTTGGAGGAGTACTCATGAAAGATGGAAAGGTTGTAGCTTATGCATCCAGACAACTACAACCTCATGAGTTGAATTATGCCACCCATGATTTGGAACTAGCAGCCGTAGTGCACGCACTCAAGACCTGGAGACATTTCCTTGTCGGAAATAGTTGTGATGTTTACACCGATCATAAGAGCCTGAAGTATATCTTCACGCAGAAGGAGTTGAACCTCAGACAGAGGAGATGGTTAGAGTTAATCAAGGACTATGACATGAGATTACATTACCATCCAGGAAAGGCAAATGTTTTGGCAGATGCCTTGAGTCGGAAAACTTATGTAAACACACTCATCGCGGGAGGATTACCCCAGGAGTTAGCCGATGATCTCAGAGAGCTCCGGCTAGAAATAGTTCCAAGAGGATATGTTGCCACACTGGAGATCCAGTCCACCTTGACCGAAAGAATTCGTGAAGCCCAGAAGACGGACAAGGAGACAACTGAGATTATGCAAAGAATGAAAGATGGTAAAGCTAAAGGTTTTCGTGAGGATGAACAAGGAACTCTGTGGTTTGAGAACCGAATCTATGTGCCGAATGACCCAGAGCTCAGGAAGTTGATACTTCAGGAAGCCCACGATTCACCTTACTCGATAAACCCAGGCAACACCAAGATGTATCTGGACTTGAAGGAAAGTTACTGGTGGACGGGTATGAAGAAGGATATTGCGGAACATGTTGCAATATGTGATGTTTGTCAGCGAGTAAAGGCGGAACATTAGAAACCAGCAGGGTTACTCCAACCTTTGCCGATACCCGAGTGGAAATGGGAAAATCTTGGTATGGACTTCATCATAGGATTACCCAGGACCCGTTCAGGTTATGATTCCATCTGGGTAGTGGTTGACCGCTTGACCAAGATGGCTCATTTCATCCCAGTGAAGACCACCTATACCAGTGCTAAGTTAGCCAAGATATACATGACCAGGATCGTGTGTCTGCATGGAGTTCCGAGGAGTATTGTGTCAGATAGAGGAACACAATTTACCTCAAAGTTTTGGCATCAGCTACATGAAACTTTGGGTACAAGGCTGGAGTTCAGTACAGCTTTTCATCCGTAGACCGATGGACAGACTGAGAGAGTCAACCAGATTCTGGAGGACATGTTGAGAGCTTGTGCACTAGACTATGGGTCTAGTTGGGATGACAACTTACCTTACGCAGAATTCTCATACAACAACAGTTATCAGACCAGTCTGAAGATGGCCCCTTTCGAAGCTTTATACGGAAGGAGGTGCAGAACACCATTGACGTGGGATGGTGTTGGAGACCAAAATTTTTTTGGTCCCGACCTTATCCGAGATTCTGAAGAGAAAGTCAAGCTGATTCGTGATAGACTCAAGATAGCTCAATCTCGACAGAAGAGTTATGCTGATAGCAAACACAAGGAAGTGACATATGAAGTGGGAGACCGAGCATATCTTCGTGTGTCCCCACTTCGAGGAATCAAGAGGTTTGGTGTTAAAGGAAAGTTAGCACCCAGGTTCATAGGCCCCTACAAAATTCTTGAACGTAGAGGCGAAGTTGCATACAAGCTGGAATTGCCGGAAGGATTGTCCGGAGATCATGATGTTTTCCATGTTTCCTAGCTGAAGAAATGTCATGCTAAGATGGCTGATATTCCTTTGAGAGACACTGTGCCCCTAGATGCCATACAACTTGACAGTGATCTGACTTACGAGGATAAGCCTGTCAGGATCATTGAGACTGCCAACAGAGTTACCCGTAGCAGGATCATCAA
Organism: Hordeum marinum; assembly: GCA_022496015.1. Classification (NCBI taxonomy): domain Eukaryota; kingdom Viridiplantae; phylum Streptophyta; class Magnoliopsida; order Poales; family Poaceae; genus Hordeum; species Hordeum marinum. The sequence continues at coordinate 190,036,528 of CM039676.1, read as the reverse complement.
GTTCTTTAAGGTTTTGTGGAGTCACCACACCAAGGAAGAAGCCACCTGGGAACGCGAAGAAGAATTTCATAGAGACCACCCGCACCTATTTTCTAGCCAACCCAAATCTCGAGGGAGAGATTCATCTTAAGGTGGGTAGGTCTGTAACATCCCAAAATTTCATTTTGGAATGTTATGAAATATAGCTATGCATCATCATCATCATTTCTTGAATGTATGAATTGGTTGAAATGCTTCTTCTGACTTTCTGAAAGTCCCTTTCTATTTTCTCTAAGTTGCTTTCACCTAATTGAAAAACCTTGGAGAAAGTTCAAAATAAGAGGGAGGAACATGACACTCCACACCAGGGACTTCTTGGTGATTTATTTGAGCAATAAAAACCAGGGGATATTTTGAATTTTTTTTTGCAAAAGGTTTTAAAAACAAATAGGCAATTTCTAAAAATATTATTTTTTCAAATATCCAAATGACAGAATAAAAATGTTCAATAAATGGAATTTATTCTTCTGTTAATTTTGATATATATTATTCCTATATTTGGAATTATATTGAATGCATTAAATGAGTTTTACTATGCTGGAAAATAGAAAAGGAAAGATTTTAAAACGGATCGGGCCGGCCCACAGCATTAACCCTCCCGACTTTCCTTTCCAACGGCCACCGACGCCCCCGCAAACCTCTCCCTCTCTCTGATAGCGGGTCCCCCCCCCGACCGATCGCGAGATCCGTGCGGTCACCGCCTTCCTCGCGCCCGCGACCGACGCCGGCGATCCATTCCTTGCGGATCTCTCTCCCCTTCCTTCCCTCGCCCCACCCGTGGCCCTATAAGTAGGCGGCCACCCTCTACACTCCATCCCCCCCAAAGCCTTCTCTCTCCCTCGCCAAAGCGCTGCGCCAAAGCTCGTCGGAGCTCTGCCCCGACCGAACCCATCCCCGCACCTGGTCGTCGTCTCCCTCGCCCTTAGCTCCGTCCGACACCACCAATCGACTCCGGACGATCACAGCCGTTGCCTGGACCTCTCCGACGACCTCCTCGACCACCGGAGCGACCTCCCCGACCACCACCTGCTTCCGGCCGCCGTCGACGTCACCAGCGACTACCACGACCGCCATAGTGAGCATCCCCTCCCTCCTCAGCCTTCGGATCTGGATCCTACGATCCAGATTAGAACTTTTATAAACGCGAACCGTTTTCCTCTTTAGTTCAGTCAACCGCCTGCAATTTCCCCGCACTCACACTAGCAGCCAATAGGAAGCTGCCACGTAGCCCTGTCCGATGAGTTTTTTTTCTTTTTTTCTGATTTTGTTTAGAAAACACACTGTTTCCAAATTTTATTTTTATCATATCTTTTAAACTATTTAGTGTTTTTAGTTGATTCTTTTTGCATTAGTTCACATATTTGATGTAGTTTATGTATGTAGTTTTAGAATTTAAATTTGAACTCTAAAATTTGAATTTAATCAAATTTGCTCAAACTACTCAAATCTGAATAACTAGAGTTGAAAAATAGATTTTTGTATGAATGTTTTTGCTACTGAATTGTATTAGTTAGGACTATAAGCATGCTTAGTTTGAGAATTTTTAGGATGGATTTGTTTAGTATTTTATCTATAAACAGAATCTGCCTAGTGGTTAGTATAGTTTAAATAATTTAGTTTTGAGTTAGTTCAAATTAGAATTAGTCATGCTATGCTTTTAGTAGACGGGGATTGGTTGTGTGATTCATGAGAGTGTGAGATAATAATTTCAAGACCTACTATGATGATCAAGACTTCAAGATTTCCAAGTTTTCAATATACCTCTGGGTGGATGATGGTTGAACGATGCCCTGGAGAAACCAGTGGTTAGCCTAGGTGATGCTGGAGATGTGCCCGTATTCACGCGGAAAGGTGCACCCAAGCACGAAGAGATGGATGGATGCTTCAAGACCCAAGGCTTACCTGCACAGCCACAAGCTATTATGGGCTCTGGCTTGGTTGGATATTGTGGCGACACTGGACAGGCGGTGCTACAAGATGTAGAAGAACGGTAGGAAAGGATGGGCACCGACAGAGTCTCAGTGGGCCCCTTAGAAGACCATGTTTTGGTCATCCGTTCCTCAAACACCCTGAAGTGCGAGGAATCCAACGGAGGCGATCAAATCTTGTGGGGACGTGTGCAAAACTCTGCAGAGTACCCAAACCTAATCGATTAGCCGTGTCCACGGTCATGGACGACTTGACCCAAAGGAACTGAAACTTCTGGAACCCTCAACACAATTAATATGATGATGTGGGTATTAATAACTTGGGAATGAGAATTGGTTGGTGGAACCATCTCATTAATCAACCAACCTAGTAATAATTTTTCTTAGCCCTCTCTGGATGTAGGAAAATTGGCTTTACGCAAAAACTTACTACCCCACCTGCCATATATGCATGTAGATTAGATGATTATCTTTTCACCCCTCTCTGGTGACTTTGCCGGCATATTCCATATGCTGACCTACACGGCTGCAACGTATCATGTTGCAGAGTATTTTTCCGACCAGGAGTGAGGATACGCTCTACGCTCGGTGAGATGCCCTTGGAGTCAGATGGACTTCACTACCTTTGAAGCTTCCACAAGATTTAGATATTCTCATGAGTTGGCCTTCAGCCACTTTATTGTAATCTTTATTGTAATAAAGGACTTGATATGAGATTTACGATTAATAAATGATGTATGATTTCCCTTTGATACATACACATTGATGTACCGTGTGTGTACCAGCATGATCTTGGGATGGTACGGAAACACCGGAGATTCGACCTTTCAGGTCAGGTCGCTACACCTTGCTTGTGATTTGAAACTTGAGTAGCTTTGGTTGTGTGTGTTGGAACATGACATTTTGATGTTTGTGGACAAATTGTGTGCTTGATTGTCTTGTGACTTGTGGGAGCTATGCTCCATGGTTTGCATGATCTTTAGGCCTATTATTGCTAGATTTTCATTTCCAATCCATTGGCGTCCTTGGAATATAAAGGAATCACCCATGGCCTTCTTCATCTTTGTTTTTTTGTCTCTGTTATTATTCGTATCTTGCCGTGAGTGTACCGTCACACCGTTTGCAATGTTCTACATATGCATTTGTATCGTTTTTACAAGGAGCATTCATATATCATGTTCATGCGTGTTAAAATAACTAATCATGGGGTTCTGTCCAGAACACTAAAGAACTCAATAATTACATGAGAAATATGACTAGCATAGGGTTGGCATGTTAATTGCATCAAATTGGTCATGCATCATCTTTGATTGCACGTTGCACTTTGTTTGTATGTTTATTTGGTGATGTTTCTATTTGGGTAGACCCGAGTGTCAATCCTGAGTACGAGGATCCCTAAGAGAAAGTCTACGAGGACCCTGCAGTTTATCCCCCTAAAGACCCAACATGTAGGATGATCGTATCCAGATCCCGACACTATTTTTGCAATGCTAGATGTCTCTCTTCTATCGTTATGTTTTGTTACCTACCACTTAAATGTCAAGCCCCCTAAATTGTCATGAAAGCCTCTAACCCTCCACTACCTAGCAAAATATTGTTTGGATAAGTTATCGTTTCTCAGCCCCTCTTATAGCTTTCTTAGTTGCAGGTGCAGGTTGCATCCATGTGATAACATGGATATTTGGAGATATCACAATATTATTGCTGCTTAATTTAATGCACCTATATACTTGATAAAAGGTGGAAGGCTTTGCCTTGTTCCCGTTGTTTTGTTCCACTTTTGCCTCCCTAGTTACTTGTTACCAGTGTTATGTTCCATATTTTGTGCTCCTAACATGCTCGGGGTTATTATGGGGACCCCCTTGACTATTTTTTTTAGGATAAAGCTTGTCTAGCAAGACCCAACATTGGTACTATTTGCTTAACAACCTAATTAAAAATGCATAGGGCTTAGCTACCTCGTGGATAATTAATCAATAACCCGGGCCAATGCTCCTCATGAGCGTTGGTCCAAAATAGAGTCGTGTGCGGGGCCAACCCGGGGCAAGTCCGGAGATTTCTATCAGGCCACCGTATGTTGTGTTCATCTGGTAGTGCTCTGAGAAAGAGACATGCATGGCTCCTATTGGGATCTGGTCTGCCGGGTGGCCTTGCTGGACTTGTTTTACGTTTCCCAAATGTCTTGTGCGAGGGATTTCGAGGATACTTTGGGCTATCGCAAGGTTGAGGTGTTCCATCGGAATTTCTAAGCACATCACGAGTTTTTCACAGTTGAGGTTGTTCCATGCGGCGTGTGGTTAGTTTGTGATGGATGAGTTGGAGCATACCTACAGGGTTAAATCTTTTCGAGAAGCCATGCCTGCGGTTATGTGGCAACTTGGAAATTTGTTTAACATCTAATTATAGCACTCTTGAAGTAAACTAAAATAAAACACACCAACCGTGCGCGTAACCGTGACTAACTCTGCTCGTGAACATGAACCGAGAGAGAACACGACGGGGTTATGTTTGACGTAAGAAGGTTTATGATCACTTAGTGATCGTTCTAGTTCACGACCGACATACGTAGGCCGCCATATTTATTGTTGTTCTTGTAAGTTAGGCACTCAAACATATGCTTAGTACTTGCTGTAGCATCACCACTTAACCATTCCTCACCCATTACCCGGGATATGAGATTGTTTAGTCCATGTGGCTCACGGATTACTACAACACCACAAGTATAGGTTCCGATGAGATCTATCCCGTTGAGGCGCCCTAGCTCCAATGGGAGTATGATGAAGAACATGGTTGGATGTATGTGACGTGTCCGGGTGAGTAGGGGAGCTTCGTGGTCGTGTTCTTGGGCTTGCAAGACAGTTTCATTGCTTTTCTTTTATCGTTTGATTTCGACCGTAGTCGAACCCTGTCTTATGGATGTGTATGAATGATTATGTGGAATTGTAATTTAGCATGTGGCGAGTGCAAGCCAACTCCTATACTAATCTCCTCTTTACATGTATGCAATGATTCTATACTTGCAAAACGCCAAGATGCGATTCTAACTCTGTCGAGGACCTGAAGCCTTTATCGGGATAGTACCGCATCTTGGTCGTTACATATAGATATGTGAAACCTCCGCATACAAGCTCCGAATTAAGAAGAGGTAGTATAAAATGCCAATGATATAGAGATGTGAAACCTCTATGAATGAACAACCGGCGAAAACTCCAACATCGAAAACATCATAGAAGATGCATATGGACTCCATTTTTGATGAACTCGAGCATGTGATGAAGATAACCATAAGCTCTAAAACTCACAAAGAGAAACACCAAACAAGAGCCAAGAAATATGATGCAAGGATACAAAAGGTTTGAGCTCTCAACGAACGATACGATAAAGCTACTCACTTGAGAGCCCCCACTTGATAGTACGACTATCGACCTATAACCCGGTGTTCCCACTACCACCATGAGACCGATAAAATAGAAAACCTATCAAGGGCAAACCTATACCTTGCACATAGTCCACTTGAGCTAGATGACGATGATCTTGACTTCCTCAAGATGGGCCACCTTTCTTGATTGCATTGGCTCGATGAAGACTAGTTGATTGCTCCCCCCATACTCCACTATGGGTGAGCCTCTCATCGGCACGTCATCACAAGTCCATTTTCACCATAATGGACGAGAAGCTTCAAGCATGATCCCCCCGTGATGCTTCACTTGAACTTGATGGCAGTACCACTTGATGTCATCCTCCATGGGTTGTATGGGATATTCCTCTTGATCCAAGCCCTTGTAATTATACCTAACCCCACAAAGAACTCTCACGTAGACCATGGGTTAGTAAACAAAGTGTAATGGACAATGCTTACCATACCATGGGATCGTTTGATACCTCTCGATACATATTTTACACTTTGTGTGTTGATCGACCTCATTCAGTCTTTGACTTAGTCTTGATCAACATTGTGTCTGATCTTCTCTCTACATAAATATGATGTCTTGAAGGTAAACGTGAATGTTCACACAATCTTGTTCTTCAAGACATGCTTGCAATAAGTTCAACTCTCACATGGCCAACATTTGGATAAATCCTTGTATACCACCTTGGTCATCATATAAACTCCTTCAAACCAACAGATGAACTTCAAGAAGTGTCTATGGACAAATCATTCGAATATTACTCAAGGCAACCATTAGTCCATAAGGATTGTCATCAATTACCAAAACCACGCGTGGAGAAATATGTTCTAACAACCACCTCCTCCTCCCCCGTCTTGCTTTGCCAACGTTGTCTCCCGACAAATTCGTCATGGCAATGGAGACAATGCATCAGGCATGTGGGGTAACAACCCATGTCCACGAAATCTGGCACGTCCGAGGCCATCGCAAATTGCAAGGAATGTATATCATGGAAGGCCGCCACCGGTTGGGCCTATAGAAATCCACCGCCACCGCATTGCCAGGTGGCACGACTCGTAACTTGCCTGGTGAGCTGAAGAGTAGACCATGGCGATCCGCTGAAAAATCAATCCTAGTCTGGGCTTCACAGAAGCAGTCGGAGGCTATTCTTGTCCTCTCACCAAATCATATCCCTCTGGGGCTCCCGGCAATCGGTCGAGCGGGCTACAGGACATAATACATGTCATTGGAATGGAGATCCATCGCGGCTGGCCATATCTAGTTTTACCGTTGTCCGGTATATTTTAGTTAAAAATATGTCCAAACTGTAAATGTTTTTGTCTGGTGTGCATGTAATTCATCCGGTTAGTTGAAACCAGGTTTAAAATGTATGCGTCTAGCTTTGGATGGATGGCTCCCACATGCTTGTCCATGGATTGGTACCCTGCCCATGGACATATGCGGTGTTTGGTTTAGGGGGGTGCATTGAAGATGCCCTAACAACTTTATATTATGCTTGTAGATAGTTGTAACTGCACCCTTTTCCAAAAAGTAGTTGTAACTGCACCCGTAGTGATTGACATTATCTTCAGGCCTAACTATAATGTGTTTACATAAAATCATGAGTTCTATTTACCGCAATGAAACCATACCTCAGTAGTATTCATGAGTGACATATCATTGGACCATATTTGGATCTCAGGAAAAGTGTTTTAATATGGCATTTGATCGTCGTACCCAATTCATTTTAACTCATTTTTAACTTTTCATATAGAACTGCCTTATGCTAGTGATTTATATCCAAGAGTCAATTATAACATCGATGCTGAAACTTGGCGAAAATGATTACTTTAGTGTTAAAAGTTCTAGTACACATTAAAGTGGTGCAACAAGTTGGCTTGGGCATGTAAGTACATTGCAAATCACACGTGATTAATATTCAAAAGAAATTGTATAATTTAATTATCAGCCATTGAATATTTATATCAACATTTTAATATTTAAATTGTGAATATTTTTAATTATAAAAACATTGAACTATACATATGTGTATAATTATCGAAATGTTTGTATAACTGAAAAATATTTTTGAATTTTAATTTTGAAAATATTAGTATTACTTAAAAGTAAATTATTTTTTAAAATGTATAATTCTTATGACACACGAATGTTAAAAATTTATTTCTATTATTGACATTCATTTTACAATTTTCTAAAAATACGAGCATGCGTAAAATGGGACGCACTGACCGCGCCCGTTTCAGGTCCATGAGTGTCTTTGTTCTAGTACATTATACTATGTCCCAATGGATTTGTTAATGAGCGGATGGCTAACCTTTGAGTTTGCACATTCTACGCTGCATACCAGCGATCAGACTACCCTAGAAGAGTTATGGTTACAGAGTTTTTTACCCCCACTGATTATTCAGAATTGATGAGTTTATGTTTCCGCATGAAGAATTTTTTTGATGGTTTGATTATTTGTGAAGGTGAAATCTTTCATTGACATCATGATGGTGATAGAGTGATTTGGCAGCCTACACTTCTGGGAATCATCTCCGGCCCAAGTACTTTCATCGATCAAGGCTTTCTAGATTTTTGGATTGGTCACTCAAGGCGCTTTCAAAACATATTATTGGTAATGTTTGTATCGGTGAAAGAGTGATAACATCATTGCTATAGTCCGATTGCAACCTCTCTAGAGAAGTCTTTGCGGTACTTCTTCAAGTAGAGATTGATACCGCGAAAAAGTTGTTTCCAAGATATTTCATTGTAACTAGCAAACATGCCCATGCATTGCAACTGAAAAAAAGGATGGATCAACTGAGGGCAGAATTTTTTGGATGCTACTTTGGAACATGGTATATGATTTATGCTTTAGGTGAACAACACTAAATTCAGAGTATTTGTTCATTTAAAAAATAGAATAGACAAAATATCATTGTCAACAAATCTAGAGTAATATCATCAGCAAGGAAAACATTGTTTTGTTTGCATGATGAACTCAAGGCAGGGCATATAATAGAAAAAAGAAGGAACAAATTTATCACCAGACATCACAAAGTTATTGATCACTACATGTTCCCGTCAGTAGTGACTATCTCGAACAAGAACAAAACTGAGAAATCTGAATAATGCTTAGACGTAATAATTTTATTAGCACAAATGAGAAGCCAATGGATCTATCAAAGCCTTATCGACTAAGATGATCAAGCAAGAAGCCAAAGTGTAGTACATTATCCTATACATTCTCCTTTATTCATGATTGTAATAAACATAAAAAGGACCATTTATATAATCGGTTGAACATTACATCAATAATAGACACAAAAAATTCCTTGAGTCACCTTTGAGATGGAATCGTTAAGAAAAAATTAATGACAGGATTCTTTTCCAAGAATACAATACCGTAGAATACAACATTGGTTAAGAGTTGTAGCAGTTCTGGAAGCACATACCAGCTCTCGTGACAAATTATGGTTATCTTGGACCATAGTAAATTTGTGCTATGTTAGCTTGAAAATAAAGGAGGTTACTCAAAAGGATTAGTTATCGACGACAATGCATTTTATCAAAGTACAACGGTGGTCAAAAATATTGGGATAAGATTTCTGTACATAATTGATGCGTATGGTTTCCAATAAAGGATTGAGCCCTGGTAAATTGAAAAAAAATCCCGGCAAAGTCATTCAATGTCCAATCATCCTCACCTAGATCACGCCCAAGGCAACAAATGCAAGCATCTTTCCGGTCAGCATCAATGCAATTATATTTCATTGTTGCACGCCTAGGGCTTAAACCCAAGAATATCCTGTTGGGGAACGTCGCATGGGAAACAAAAATTTTCCTATGCACACGCAAGATCTATCCATGGTGATGAGCATCTATGAGAGGGAGGGTGGATCTACAGACCCTTGTAGATTGCTAAGCGGGAAGCGTTAAGAAACACGGTTGGTGTAGTCGAACGTCTTCGCGATCCAAATCGTCGAGCGTCCCATGATCTCATCACGATCCGTCCCGCAATCCAATCACGATCCATCCCGCGAACTCATCACGATACGTCCCGCGATCGAATCACGATCCGTCCCACAAACTCATCACGATCCGTCCCACGAACTCATCATGATCCGTCTCGCGGTCTTGATCACGGTCCTTCCGATCTAGCGTCGAACAGACGGCACCTCCGCGTTCGGCACACGTACAGCTCGATGACGATCTCCGCCTTCTTGATCCGGCAAGAGGGAGCGGAGAGGTAGCCGAGTTCACCGGCAGCATGACGGCACCGCGGTGACGGTGGTGGAGCAATTCCGGCAGGGCTTCGCCTAAGCACTGCAGAAATCCGATCTAGAGGAGAAACTATGCACTGGAGGAACGGGCAGCACGTGGCTAAATATTTGGTGCAAAAAAACCCTAAAACCTCCAGCATATATAAGAGAGAGGGAGGAGAGGACTTGGCGCAAGGGCTAAGCCTCCTTGGGTTTGCCGAAGTGGGGAGGAGAGGAGGACTCCTCCTCCAATCCTAGTAGGACTGGGATTCCTCCCCTTTTTGGCCTTTTTTCCACCTTTTTCCCTTTGGGCTTTTCTTCCCAGCCGCATGGGCCTTGTGTGGGACTTCCACCAGACCACAAAGGGCTGGTATTTACTCTCTCACAGCCCATGTAGCCTATTAGGTCGAAATACCCCTCCCGATGGTCTCCCGGTACACTACCGACACTCCAGGTACACTACCGATGAGCCCGAAACTTTTCCGGCGACCAAAATAGGACTTCCTATATATGAATATTTACCTACGGACCATTCTGGAGATCCTCGTGACGTCTGGGATCTCATCAGGGACTCCAAAGAACCTTCGGTCACCACCATACATAACTCTATACTACCGAAACGTCACCAAACCTTAAGTGTGCAGACCCTGCGGGTTCGAGAACTATGTAGACATGACCGAGACACCTCTACGGTTAATAACCAATAGCGGGACCTGGATGCCCATATTGGTTCCTACATATTCTACGAAGATCTTTATTGGTCGAACCTCTATGTCAAGGATTCAGTTAATCCCGTAAGATGTTCCCTTTGTTCTAAGTTACTTGCCCGAGATTCGATCATCGGTATCTCCATACCTAGTTCAACCTCTTTACAGGAAAGTCTCTTTACTCGTAACATAATACAAGATCCCGTGACTAACACTTAGTCACATTGCTTGCAAGGCTTGTGGTGATGTTGTATTACCGTGTGGGCCCTGAGATACCTCTCCGTCACACGGAGTAACAAATCCCAGTCTTGATCCATGCCAACTCAATAGACACCCTTGGAGATACCTGTAGAGTACATTTATAGTCACCCAGTTATGTTGCGACGTTTGATACACACAAGGCACTTCTCTGGTGTCAGTGAGTTGCCTGATCTCATGGTCATAGGAACATATACTTGACATGCAGAAAACAATAGCAATAAACTAACACGATTATATGCTACGTTTGTAGTTTGGGTCTTGTCCATCACACCATTCTCCTAATGATGTGATCCCGTTATCAAATGACGTCTCATGTCCATGGCTAGGAAACCTTAACCATCTTTGATCAACGAGCTAGTCTATTAGAGGCATACTAGGGACATGGTTTTGTCTATGTATCCACACATGCATCTAAGTCTCCGATCAATACAATTATAGCATGGATAATAAACGATTATCATGAACAAGGAAATATGATAATAACTAATTTATTATTGCCTCTAGGGCATATTTTTAATAGTCTCCCACTTGCACTAGAGTCAATAATCTAGTTCACATCACCATGTGATACGCATTGTTATGAATCTAACACCTAATGAGTTCTGGGGCTCGATCATGCTTTGCATGTTAGAGAGGTCTTATAGTCAACGGGTCTGCGACATTCAAATCCGATTGTACTTTGCAAATCTCTATGTCAAACCGTAAACACTGCTGCCACACTCCACTTGGTACTATTCCAAATGGCTGCTCCACTATACGTATCCAGATTGCTACTACGAGTCATCCGGATTGGTGTTAAAGCTTGCATCGATGTAACTCTTTATGACGAACTCTTTATCACCTCTATAATCGAGAAACATCTCCTTAGTCTTTTAGTCACTAAGGATAATCTTGACCGCTGTCCAGTGATCCACTCCTGGATCACTTTTATACCCCTTGACTGATTCATGGCAAGGCACACACCAGGTGCGGTACACAGCATGGCATAATATAGAGCCTATGGCTAAGGCATAGGGGACGACGTTCATCCTTTCTCTTTCTTCTGCCGTTGTCGAGATTTGAATCTCACTCAACTTCACACCTTACAAATCAGGGGAGAACTCTTTCTCCGACTGATCCATTTTGAACTCTTTCAAAATCTTGTCAAGGTATGTACTCATTGAAAGTCTCATCTAGCATCTTGATCTATCTCTATAGATCTTGATGTTCAACATTTAGGTAGATTTATCCAGGTCTTCCTTTGAAAAACTCTTTTCAAACAACCGTTTATGCTTTCCAGAAATTCTACATCATTTTCGAAGAGCAATATGTCATCCACATATACTTATCAGAAACTCTATAGTGGTCCCACTCACTTTATTGCAAATACAAGTTTCTCATAAACTTTGTATACATTTAAAACTTTGATCACCTTATCAAAGTGTATATTCCAACTCCGAGATGCTTGCTTCAGTCCATAGAAGGATCACTGAAGCTTGCTCACCTTTTAGCATCCTTAGGACTGACAAAACCTTCTGGTTGTATCTCATACAACCTTTCCTTAAGGAAGGAAACGATGTTTTGGCATCCATCTGCCAGATTTCATAATTGAAAAATGCAGCAACTGCTAACATAATTCCAACATACTTTAGCATCGCTACGAGTGAGAAAGTCTCATCATAGTCAACTCCTTGAACTTGCCGAAAACTTCTTTGCGACAAGTCGAGCTTTATAAATGGTGACATTCACCATCAGCGTCTGTCTTCATTTTAAAGATCCATTTGTACTCAACGTCCTGCCGTCCAACAAGCAAGTCTACCAAAGTCTATACTTGGTTTTCATATATGGATCCTTTCTCGGATTCCATGGCCTCTAACCATTTGTCGGAATCCGGGCCCATCATCGCTTCTCCATAGCTCATAGGTTCATCGTTGTCCAACAACATGACCTCCAAGACAGGGTTGTTGTACCGCTCAGGAGCAGTACACGTCCTTGTCGACCTACGAGGTTCGATAGTAACTTGATCCGAAGCTTCATGATCATCATCATTAACTTCCTCTTCAACTAACGTAGGCTTCACAGAAACATCTTCCTGCGCTGCTCTACTCTCTGGTTGAACAAAGGTTCAACAACCTCATCAAGTTCTATCTTCCTCCCACTCAATTCTTTCGAGATAAACTCTTTCTCGAGAAAGGACCCAGTTTTAGCAACAAACATTTTATGCTTGGATCTGAGATAGAAGGTTTACCCAACTGTCTATAGGGTATTCTATGAAGATGCATTTGTCCGCTTTGGGTTCCAGCTCGTTAGGTGAAAACCCTTTTTCACATAAGTGTTGCAGCCCCAAACATTAAGAAATGACAACTTAGGTTTCTATCAAACCATAATTCACACGGTGTCATCTCAACGGATTTAGATGGTGCCCTATCTAAAGTGAACGTAGTTGTCTCTAATGCATAACCCCAAAACGATAGTGGTAAAAGGATAAGAGACATCATAATTTGCACCATATCCAATAGAGCACGACTATGACGTTCGGACACACCATCACACTATGGTGTTCCAAGTGGCGTGAGTTGTGAAACAACTTTCACATTGTCTTAAGTTGTATACCAAACTCGTAACTTAGATATTCACCTCCATGATCATATCGCGGATATTTTATCTTCTTGTCACGATGATCTTAAACTTCACTCTAAATTTTCTTGAACTTTTCCAAACGATTTAGACTTGCGTTTCAGTAAGTAAATATACACTATTATCTACTCAAATCATTAGTGAAGGTAAGAAAATAACGATATCCACTGCATGCTAAAATACTCATTGGATTGCATACATCAACATGTATCATTTCCAATAAATCACTTGCCCGCTCCATCAAACCAAAAAACGGGGTCCTTAGTCACCTTGCCCAAGAGGCATGGTTCGCATGTCTCAAGCGATTCGAAATCGAATGAGTCCAAAGATCCATCAGCATGGAGTTTCTTCATGCGCTTTATACCAATATGACATTTAGCGGCAGTGTCATAAGTATGTGGTACTATCATTATTAACTTTGTATCGTTTGGCATCAATGTTATGAACATGTGTATTACTACAATCAAGATTCAACAAACCATTCTCACCGGGTGCATGACCATTGAAGGTATTATTCATGTAAACAGAATAACCATTATTCTTTAACTTAAATGAACAACCGTGTTGCAATAAACACGATCTAATCACGTTCATTCTCAACGCAAAACACCAAATAACATTATTTAGGTTCGTCACTAATCCTGAAGGTAGAGAGAGCGTGCGATGTTGATCACATCAACCTTGGAAACATTTCCAACACACATCATCACCTCACCCTTAGCTAGTGCTCCGTTTATTCCGTAGCTTTTATTTCGAGTTACTAAAATTTAGCAACCGAAATGGTATCCAATACCCAGGTGCTACTAGGAGTACTAACAAGGTACACATAGATAACACATATATCAATATACTTCTGTCGACGTTGCCAGTCTTCTTATCTACCAAGTATCTAGGGTTGTTCCGCTTCAGCGACCGCTCTCCTCATAATCGAAGCACTTAGTCTTGGGTCTGGGTTCAACTTTGGGTTGCTTCACTGGAGCAGCAACTAACTTGCTATCCATGAAGTTTTCCCTCCTTGCTCCTGCCCTTCCCGAAACTAGTGGTTTCACTAACCATCAACACTTGACGCTCCTTCTTGATTTCTACCTTCGCGGTGTCAAACATCGCGAACAGCTCAGGGATCTTTATTTCTATCCCTGGTATTTTATAGTTCATCACCAAGTTCTAGTAGCTTAGTGATAGTGACTTGGAAACTATATCAATCACTATCTTATCTGGAAGATCAACTCCCACTCGATTCGAGCGATTGTAGCACCCAGACAATCTGAGCACATGCTCAACAATTGAGCTATTCTCTTTCATATTACAGGCAAAGAATCTTGTTGGAGATCTCATATCTTGCAACACGGGCATGAGCCTGAGATCCTAATTTCAGCTCTGAGAATATCTCATATGTTCTATGACGTTCAAAACGTTCCGGAGTCTCAATTCTAAGTCATAATGTATGACACACTAACCTATCAAGTAGTTATCAGAACATGCCTGTCAGATGTTCATAACATCTACAAACAACGCTAGAGGGGTTGGCACACTGAGCGGTGCATTAAGGACATAAGCCTTCTATGCAACAATGAGGACAATCCTCAGATCACGGAGCCAGTTCGCAATATTGCTACCATCATCTTTCAACCCTATTTCTCTAGGAACATATAAAAACTCAAGGGAGCTACAGCGTGAGCTAGTAATCTACAACACAGTTTGCAAAGACACTACTGACTATGTTCATGATAATGAGTTCAATTAATCATATTACTTAAGAACTCCCACTCAAATTGACATCCCTCCAGTCATTCGAGTGATACATGATCCATATTCACCAACTCAAGTCCTATCATCACGTGAGTTGAGGTGGTTTCAATGGTGAACATCATCATGTTGATCATATCAACTATATGACTCATGTTCGACCTTTCGGTCTCTTGTGTTCCGAGGCCATGTCAGTACATGCTAGGCTCATCAAGTTTAACCCGAGTGTTCTGCATGTGCAACACTGGCTTGCACCCATTGTATGTGAACGTAAAGTCTATCACACCCGATCATCACATGGTGTCTCAACACGACGAACTTTCACAATGGTGCACACTCGGGGAGAACACAATTCATCTTGAAATTTAAGTGAGGGATCACCTTATAATGCTACCATCGTCCTAAGGGAAGCAAGGCGCATAAAAGGATTAACATCACATGTAAATCATAAGTGACATGATATGGCCATGAACTTGTGCTTTTGATCTCCATCTTGAAAGCACCGGCATGATCTCCATCATCACTGGCAAGACACCATGATCTCCATCATCTTGATCTCCATCAACGTGTCGCCATCGGGGTTGTCGCATCCAACATGCTTCTACTACTATTGCTACCGTTTAGCAATAAAGTAAAGCATTACATAGTGGTTAATGATTGACTTGCAGGTCATACAAATTAAAGTGAACCCTATGGATCCTTCCGGTTGCCATACTCATCGACATGCAAGTCGTGATAATCTATACATCACATGATCATCTCATACATCACAACATACCCTGCAAAAACAAGTTAGACATCCTCTAATTGTTGTTACATGTTTTACGTGGTTGCTACGGATATCTAGCAAGAACCATTCTCATCTACGAAAAAACCACAATGGTGATACATTAGTTGCTTTTCAACCTTCTCAAGGACCACCTTTGTCGAATCCTATCCAACTAAAGTGAGAGAAACTGGCACCCGCAAGCCATCTATGCAACAAGTTGCGGTTGAGGGAACCGGTCTCTCGTAAGCATAGGAGTAATGTTGGTCCAGGCCGCTTCATCTCACAATACCGCTGAACCAAAACACGACCAAGGGAGGAAGCAATCTAAGCATCAACGCCCACAAACTCTTTGTGTTCTACTCGAGATCTCATCTACACATAGACCTAGCTCTGATACCACTGTTGGGGAACGTCGCATGGGAAACAAAAATTTTCCTACGCACACGCAAGATCTATCCATGGTGATGAGCATCTGCGAGAGGGACAGTGGATCTACATACCCTTGTAGATCGCTAAGCGGGAAGCGTTAAGAAACGCGGTTGGTGTAGTCGAACGTCTTCACGATCCAAATCGCCGAGCGTCCCGCGATCTCATCATGATCCGTCCCGCGATCCAATCACGATCCGTCCCGCGAACTCATCACGATCCGTCCCGCGATCCAATCACGATCCGCCCCATGAACTCATCACGATCCGTCCCGCGAACTAATCACGATCTGTCTCGCGATCTTGATCACGGTCCTTCCGATCTAGCGCCGAATGGACGACACCTTCGCGTTCAGCATACGTACAGCTCGATGACGATCTCCGCCTTCTTGATCCAGCAAGAGGGAGCCGAGAGGTAGAAGAGTTCACCAGCAGCGTGTCGGTGCTGTGGTGATGGTGGTGGAGCAATTCCGGCAGGGCTTCGCCTAAGCACTACAGAAATCCGATCTAGAGGAGAAACTATGCACTAGAGGAACGGGCAACACGTGGCTAAAAATTCTATGCAAAAAACCCCTAAACCTCCAGTATATATAAGAGGCAGGGAGGAGAGGACTTGGTGCAAGGGCCAAGCCTCCTTGGGTCGGCCAAAGTGGGGAGGAAAGGAGGACTCCTCCTCCAATCCTAGTAGGACTAGGATTCCTCCCCTTTTTGGCCTTTTCCACCTTTTTCCCTTTGGGCTTTTCTTCCCAGCCGCATAGGCCTTGTGTGGGACTTCCACCAGCCCACAAAGGGCTGGTATTTACTCTCTCACAGCCCATGTAGCCTCTTAGGTCGAAATACCCCTCCCGATGTTCTCCCGGTACACTACCGACACTCCAGGTACACTACCGATGAGCCCGAAACTTTTCCGGCGACCAAAATAGGACTTCCTATATATGAATATTTACCTACGGACCATTCTGGAGATCCTCGTGACGTCCGGGATCTCATCAGGGACTCCAAAGAACCTTCGGTCACCACCATACATAACTCTATACTACCGAAACGTCACCAAACCTTAAGTGTGCAGACCCTGCGGGTTCGAGAACTATGTAGACATGACCGAGACACCTCTACGGTTAATAACCAATAGCGGGACCTGGATGCCCATATTGGTTCCTACATATTCTACGAAGATCTTTATTGGTCGAACCTCTATGTCAAGGATTTAGTTAATCCCGTAAGATGTTCCCTTTGTTCTAAGTTACTTGCCCGAGATTCGATCATCGGTATCTCCATACCTAGTTCAACCTCTTTACCGGAAAGTCTCTTTACTCGTTACATAATACAAGATCCCGTGACTAACACTTAGTCACATTGCTTGAAAGGCTTGTTGTGATGTTGTATTACCGTGTGGGCCCTAAGATACCTCTCCGTCACACGGAGTAACAAATCCCAGTCTTGATCCATGCCAACTCAATAGACACCCTTGGAGATACCTGTAGAGTACATTTATAGTCACCCAGTTACGTTGCGACGTTTGATACACACAAGGCACTTCTCTGGTGTCAGTGAGTTGCCTGATCTCATGGTCATAGGAACATATACTTGACATGCAGAAAACAATAGCAATAAACTAACACGATTATATGCTATGTTTGTAGTTTGGGTCTTGTCCATCACACCATTCTCCTAATGATGTGATCCCGTTATCAAATGACATCTCATGTCCATGGCTAGGAAACCTTAACCATCTTTGATCAACGAGCTAGTCTATTAGAGGCATACTAGGGACATGGTTTTGTCTATGTATCCACACATGCATCTAAGTCTCCGATCAATACAATTATAGCATGGATAATAAACGATTATCATGAACAAGGAAATATGATAATACCTAATTTAATATTGCCTCTAGGGCATATTTCCAACATATCCATGCATCCAAACTGAATAATAATAAAATCATCAGAAAATTCATTTAGAAAGACTAGTTGCATGCTCTTCATTCAGAATTCACAAACACTAAGATTCAAATCATTGTTCATAAGGTGCACAGCTTTTGATATACATCACTTAGCTAGCAAAGTAGTAAAACTAACAAGGGAAGAAAAAGCAAACTAAATTGATGGATGGACGATCATGGTTGGCTATCAATTTTCCTTATGCTATAACACGCAACTCGTGGTGTTAACATCCTAATATACGTGATATATTGAACCATGAAAAATTTATAAATATCTGGTCACTAAGGATTACTTTCATAATGTGTGGCGAGAAAGTTGTTATGCCACTGAGAGAGGTAGAACTGCCTCATACGGACCTATAATTGAAAAGACGTACGTGTATCAGGTAACAAATCTTAACCAAACTGCAAATAAAATAAATTGTAAATACAATTTTTACCATGCCTTGCAATGTCATAATAATTGTTTAAACAACGTACGGCCTTGTCTGTACAAAGAGAATTGGAACAAAAATTATAATCTAACAAAATCAAAACTGAAACCTTCGCATGATAGGAAATGAATAATTTATAAAGTAGCAAGTTCTAGCAACCAATCTAGCTATATTCGTACATAGTATAGAATCAATTGATTTAGTTAGGAAGATCTAGCAAGCAATCTAGTCCCTGCATGTGACCCGGGAAGAAGATAAAGAAGGAAAAGAGGGATTGCCCATCTTTATATGGATACATCAACTCACTTGTTACTTTGTTAGACCATGGACGGCAGTACCAAAAGAAAGCCATGGCTACGTGTTGAAGTAGTTATCCTACGGGGATCCAGTCCAAAACTAACATGGACACTGGAAGGAGGTTGGACAGTGTCAGTATCAAAACCGGCAGATCTCGGGTAGGGGGTCCCGAGTTATGGATCTTGGATCAATGGGGAACAGGAAACACAATGACAATATTACCCAGGTTCAGGCCCTCTCGAGGAGGTAAAATCCTACATCCTGCTTGATTATATTGTTGTGTATGATGATTATAGAGTCGACCTACCATGAGATCAGATGAACTAAACCCTAGATGAGTAGGATGATGGTTCTCTCCCTCTAATAACTAAACCCTCTGGTTTATATAGAAACCAGGGGTACCTAGGGTGACACATGGTCGGTTGCCATCAGGGAATCAACATGCCGATTATTCCATCTTGACTTGGAGGACACACCAAGGCACCGAAGGTTTCCTTCCTGAACACATTGTCGCCTTATAGCTCGATCTTCAAGTTATAGTCATAGAGCAGCCCGCCTGTCTAACTCGTAAGAGGTAGACTGGCGGCTTGAGGAACCCTTATAGGACTCCCTCAGTAGCCCCTGAACTAGCCTCTGATGCTGAGGTCCATGACCCCTAGTAGCCTCGTGCGTCCAAAGTTTTCGGCTTGTGGGGCAAGTTCTTTTCCTCTTTTATGTTCAGCCGATACTAGTTCAGCAACCGACGACTTCTTGATCTCCGAACAATATGTGTTACTTACCCTCGAAGGCCAAGCGTTCTAGCATGAACAATGCCTTCGTGTGACAACTTTTAGTGAAAGGTCATGGTCGGTCACAACCACTAACCAGTTATGAAATATCGATTCATGGTTTGAGGCAGTTCCACTATTGCCATGTCCCATCAATGTAGAGATCCATGTTCAAGAATTCGTCTGATTAACCAGTTAACTTGATGATTAATCCCTACTCATGGGGTATCGAGTAGCTGATAAACTGATAAATCGTCCGATTAATTGATTTCACCGATTAATCCCCTACTCGCCAACCAACTAAGCAACTACAACTTAATGATTTCCTCAACAATGATATAAATTGTTCCCCATTGTTAAAGGGATATGACCAATCATTCGGGTTATCCCACGCGCGCATAATGACATGATTATGTCGGGAAGGGGCGAGGTCTGCAGCACAACAAAGGGGCTCTTGGTATTTAATACGTCTCCAATGTATCGATAATTTTTGAAGTATTCATGCCATGTTTGCCTATGTTTACAATACTATTATATGGTTTTGATGCACTTTATATGATTTTTTAGAACTAACCCGGATTGACGATGTTTTTAGCAGAATTACCGTGGTGTGTTTTTTGTGGAGAAAATGAAAGTTCTCGGAATCACCCAAAACTTTTTGATGATTTTTGCTGGAGGAAATAAGCCATATTGGAGCGAAAAACCACCGGAGGGGAGCCACCTATGGGCCTAAGCCATCAGGGCACCCCCGAGCCGCACCGTGTTGGCTTGTGGAGCCCATGTGGCTCCGTTGCTCGTGATTCCAACGCTAAAAAATCCTATAAATCCCAAAAACCCCAGACATAAACGAAGAAGTTTCGCTCCACCGCTGCAGCTCTATACATCGACAAAAAATAATCTGGAGATGTTCCATTACCTTGCCGAAGAGGGGGAACCATCACAAGTGGCCATCTTCATCATCCCGACGGAGGCCATGACGAGGATGGATCAGTTCACCCTCGGGGCTGAGGGTACATACCAGTAGCTGTGTGTTTAATCTCTCTCTCTCTATATCTCTCTCTCTCTCGTCTCCTTGAGATGGCACGATCTTGATGTATCACGTGCTTTGTTCATATAGTTGGATCATATACTATTCTTCCCTTGCCATCTTGTTGTCATGAATTGAATCTTTCTCTTTGAGATCGCGTTATGTTGGATTGAATATGTTAGTTTGAGACCACTTGATGTATGTCTTGCATGTGGATACCCGTAGTGACAATGGGGTATTCTAACGATTCCCTTGATATATGTTACAGCATCAACTTGTGGATTCCGGTGACCTTGGGGATCTATGCATAGGGGTTGATTGTACGTTTTCATACTATGTTCTCCGATATAATTCTTGGGGAGATCCTTCATGGTCTTTGTGTTGGATTGAATTTGATAGATCAGAAATTGTTTGATGCATGTCACATAATTTACCCAAAGATACTTGAGGTGACATTGGAGTATCTAGGTGACATTAGGTTTGATTTATATGTATCATTGGTGTTATTGTAGTATGAACCCTAGGGTTGTTTGTGACACTTATAGGAATAGATCAAAAGATTGATCAGAAAGAATAACTTTGAGGTGGTTCTACTACCTACACCAGTTTCATCTTATGTTCTCCGCTAGATAGGAACTTTGGAGTGATTCTTTGTTGCACGTTGAGGGGTGATCATATGATTCAACTATGTTGGCATTGTGAGAGATTGCACTATTGAAAGTATGAACCCTAGACCTTGTTTCCAACCATTAATATACCATTTTGCTCGTTGCTTACCATTGGTTACCCTGCTTTTTTTGTATATTTTTGGATTACGAAAACCTATATCTATCATCCGTATTGCACTTGTATCACCAGCTCTTTGCCGAACTACTGCACATATACAATTTGCCAATGTATTGGGTGTGTTGGGGACACGAGAAATATCTTGTATTTGATGGCAGGGTTGCTTGAGGGAGGCCATCTTCATATTACACCTATCATGGATTGATAAACCTTAGGTCATCCATTTGAGCAAAAAGTGCTATTGTCCTACAAAACTTTGCGCTTGGAGGCCCAACATAGTCTACAAGAATAATGTTGCATATTAGACATCAAGCTATTTTCTGGCGCCGTTGCTAGGGAAGTGAGGGCTTTAAGGTATATATTAATATCTTGCAATTAAATCTCTTAGTTTCTTGTTTTTAACTAGTTTGGTTTTTTAAAAGAAAACTACAAAAAATGGAATTTAGGTTGCCTCATTTGCTTCGTCTTTATAATGTCTTTCGTGAAAATGATCGTTAGGAAAATTGTGATCAATTGTCAGAGGAAGAATTTCTAAAATGCTTAATGTTAATTACTTGAATGGTCAGCATGATATTAATATTGTTGTTATGAATTCTCTGAATATCCATGAAGCTAATGATGATTGCACTAGTCGTGATAAAAAGACTTTCTATAAGCATGTCAATTTTTGTGGAGTTAATAAAATTTGTGAAGGCATGCTATATAGGGATGATAGATTTTGTAAGAAGCATAAACATGATAAAACCAATTGGTATCTTAAAGTGATGGATAGATTTGCCACTAGATTATGCTCTCTTCATCCCATTACTTGTGAACTTTGCAATAGGATTGGTCATTTTAATTTCCAATGCATGCATTTTCATGATCAAACCGTTTCCAAATATTGTAATAATTTGATCTCCCTTGAACTCTATAATTAACTTGGTTTTTTTGGGGTGTGAAAAATTATCACATAAAAATGATTGTTTTATATATACCTTGTCACTAATGATAATGAAACTAATATACAAGAAACCTATATGTTTTGTGTAGTGAATTGCAATGAGAATGCTTATATTGCCAACTACAGAAAGAATGATAAACCAATATAATATAAAAGGAATATTAATTAAAGGGTAAAGGGCTCCCAATACCCTCCTATTGTTTCTCGTAATGAATAAGGTTCCAAGGAGGAGTTTCCCATCGAACCAATCTCTTCAATAAGAAGCTCGAAAAAATTACTTAAGCCCACACACAAGGCGGTGAAGAAGAAGGAAACAAGTAAAAGTAGAGGTAAAAAGGTATCTCTCCAAAATAGTGAATGAATACGAAAGTAGTGTGGACGATGATACACTTGATGATTATTTTGTTTTGCCTACTACTTGTTGCCATGAAGATGATTGGGAAGATAATGATACTCCTTATAATATTGCAAATATTTTTGGTACCAACTTGGAAAATCATGATGATAATTATTGTTACACTATTGGTGCTATTCATTCTATTGATGATTGCACTAATGATAGGCAAACCCGCAAGCTTGGGGATGCTATGCTTGATGAGAATGACAAATTTGGGAATATATTTGTTGCAATTGATGTGTGTTCCAAGCTTGGGATGCTATGCATAACGAATATGATCTTTTTAGTCCCCCTACTTCGAATGATCAAATTTCTTATGATGATTGCATGCCTCCTATTTATGATGATTCCCATTTTTTATGAAAGTGGGTTTGGAAGAGTGTCAACTTTAGATGATCATTATCCCACTATTTTGTAGGGTGTTGAATCTTTCCATTATGATAAAAGTGGATTTGTAAATTTCATGAATTTATTTAGTAATGATTCTGCTATCTTGGAAGAGGTTTCAATTGATTATGATGAGAACCAAGTTACTAGTTGTGATGATTATTGTGATGATACTTATGTTATAAAAGATAGTGATGATTATTATTATAGAACTTGTCACAAATATGAATACCCTTTTTCTAAACATTATTCTTTTAATGTGGAAGCAATTTATGGCATTCAAGTCTCCTATGATACTACCACTATTATGTATGAGAAGTTCGCTTATGGGCAGAGTAATAAATTTTATATGCGGGTGCATCATGAGAAGAATGATTTATGTGATAGTTATATTGTTGAATTCCTTCATGATGCTACTGAAAATTATTATGAGAGAGGAACATATGCTTGTAAGTATTGCAATAATATCAAGTTTCCTCTCTATATGTTCAAGGTTTTGAATATATGCTTGTTTTCTCTTCCTATGCTAGTTGATTCTTGCTCCCATAAATTGTTTGCTTAAAAAATCCCTATGCATAGGAAGTGGGTTGGATGCTTTCTTGCATGTTTCAGTTACTACTTTTTACATCGGCATGATTGAAATCATCATGCCTAGCTAAAAGGCATTAAAGAAAACCGCTTGTTGGGAGACAACCCAACACTTGTGTGCTCACATATTATGCTACTGTATTAATCATCTCTTGTGTATATTATTTCAATAAAGTTCCAAGTAAAGCCTTTGGGATAGTGTGGATACTTGTTAGTTTAATTCTGTGCAAAAACAAGAACTTTTACGTCCAGTGCAAAATTTCTCTGATTTTACTGGTGAGTCAATAAATTCTTAATTTTTCACGCCGTCTGGCTATGCAAATTATCTGTGTTTTACTATTATTTCAGAATTTTTGGAGTCGGGGAAGTATGGTGTTCATTGAGATCTTTTCAGACTGTTTTGTTTTTGACATGTTCTATTTTGCATGCATAGTTTGCTTGTTGTAGTGTTTCCATAGCTTATATTAGGTGATATAAAATATGGGAATTATAGGGTAGAATAGTTGTTATGTGAGAACAATTATGAATCTTTTCTTGGCAGTAGCTAAGTGGATGATCTATGTTTATTATACTAACCCATCTCACGAAGTTCCGTTAAGTTTTGTGTGATTGAAGTTTTCAAGTTTTGGGTGAGATACCGATATGAGGAGAATAAGGTGCATCTAGACCCTAAGATTGGGGATGACCAAGGCAACCCAAAGGTAATATCCAAGGAAGACTCAAGTGTCTAAGCTTGGGTATGCCCCGATAGGCATCCCCTCTTTCGTCTTCAACACTATCGGTATATCTTACTTAGAGCTATATTTTTATTCGGCACATAATACGAGTTTTGCTTGGAGCGTCATTTTATTTTATTAGTACTTTCTTGATGTTATTTATAATCTTTATTTTCAATAAAAACTTCCAAGAATTCCCTTTTGGGGTGCTTGAATTACGTGTCTGATGTGTGGTGTGTAAAAATAGTAATTTTTGCTGTAGTGTTTGAATTTTCATATTTTATTGGAACATAGAAATTTTCCAAAATTTTACACAATGTTGTTATATAAATTATTTATAATGTCCTAGAATTTCATACTTTTGGGAGATATAGAACCGCACTTTTTAAATTAATTGCTACAGACTGTTCTGTTAGGATATATTGTTTTCATAGTTTTGTTATCTACTTATCCTAGAGTTTTCATGGCATATATTGGTAGACATAAATTGTGGAAATGATAGTATATAGTATCAACTATTTTCTAATTATTATGTAACTGGTTTTGGTATTACATGAGGTGTTGATTTATTCTTATGTGTACTAACCTATCTCACAAGTTCTTTTCGAGTTTTTGTGGATGAAGTTTTTGAGACTTAGGTGAAACCGGAATATGAGAGGATTGAACATGATACAAAGTCTCAAGCTTGTGTATGCCCAAGGCACCCCAAGTAAATATTTCAAGAAGTCTCAAGCATCTAAGCTTGGGGATACTACGCAGCCCACCTCTCTTCGTCAACTATCGGTTAGCTTATTCTGAGCGTAAATTTGTATTCGTTCACATGATATGTGCTACTCTTGGAGTGCTATTTTTCTTTAGTTTGAAGTTTGAATAAAATACTCACATATGAAAATATTTATATATAGAGAGAGTCCCCACATAGCTACTTTATTATTTGACTACTCATTGATCTTTACTTTTATCTTTTGAGAGCAGTTAAGTTTACTCACGTGCTTCACTTATATCTTGAGAGTAAATGTTGAATTGATTGAATGTCATAAATGTGAAATTATATTTGGTTCATATGATTGTCCCATGGGGTGTAGTGACTTCACACGCTAGGAGTATAAGAGGTAAAATTTCTTGGAAGTTAGCAAACATAACATTGGTCATTTAGACAATTCATGAAAGAATATTGAAGGAAGAGAGGTTTCACATATAAATATAATATCTTAGACATCTTGTATGATTGTGAGCGCCCTTTCAAACTTGATAAAGTAGTTGGACAAGGAAGACAACACAATGGTTATGTTTGTTTATATGCACATATCAATTTTATTGTCATGGATCTTCTAACATGTGGTGCTTGTTTAGAACCTTTTGCTAGCCAAAACTTCGTACTAAGTAGAAATACTACTTGTGCATTGAAATCCTTGAGCCAAGTTTCTTCCATGAGAGTCCACCATACCTATCTATAAATGGTATTTCACGGCCATTCCAAGTAAATTTGCATCTGCCACCTGTAAAATTCAAATAAACATCTGTTTTGTGTGCTCGTACCGCTCATGGATGCGGTCATTATCTTCCACGCTAAGTGGGTTATTCTCAAGATGGGTGTTTATTCACTTGTTATTGCACGAGAGAGGCTGGTAAAAAGGATGCCCAGTCTTGAATAACACAAAAATAAATAAACAAGAACTCCCCTAGAAAGTTGATTTTTTGGATGGTACCCATGGATATGGCTAGCCATGTAATGTGTTTGAATGGTTGATGGGGAGTAAGATTTCAATCTTGTTTGGGAACCGCCAATAATGTGATTAGCATGGAAGATATTGAAACCTCTATTGTGACATTGACAGGAAAAGGATACCACTCAAAATTTCATATTCATCTCTGTTTTAAAACAATGAGCTCTCGCACCTCTACAAATCAATACTTCCCTCTGCGAAGGGACTATCTTTTAATTTTCATGTTGAGTCAACTTATTATTCCAATATATGAACTCTTTAGTTTGCAAGCATCATGTGGTGGGGAAAGATCTAGACACATATATCCATTTGAATATGGGTGATCATGATTCATTATTTGTTGATATTATCCCTAAGATAAATAAGTTGGGAGGCGAAACATTAAGCCCTGTGTTCCTATGTGTTTGACAGAAACTATTTGTTCGAAAAATATGCTTTGAGTGTCAGCAATCATGGAAGACTAACTGATAGTTGAGTATGTGGAATTTGCTAAACCAAAGCTCTTACAAAGACCCTTCCTAAAAATAAGATGAATTGTAATTGTTTGATGACGGAAAACATAGTTTGCTAGTCTTCATGAAAGTTTATGGTCCATACTTCAACATGCAAATTGTTGGAAATATGCCCTATAGGCAATAAATAAAGTGTTTATTATTGTATTTCCTTGTTCATGATAATAATTTATTATCCATGCTATAATTTTATTAATTGGAAACATGGATACATGTGTGGATACATAGACAAACACAATGTCCCTAGTATGCCTCTAGTGAACTAGCTCGTTGATCGAAAGATGGTTAAGGTTTCCTAGCCACAGACATGAGATGTCATTTGATAACGGGATCACATCATTAGGAGAATGATGTGATGGACAAGACCCAAACTACAAACGTAGCTTATGATCGTGTCAGTTTATTGCTACTGTGTTCTGTATGTCAAGTATATGTTCCTATGACCATGAGATCATGCAACTAACAGATATCGGAGGAGTTCCTTGTGTGTATAAAACGTTGCAATGTAACTGGGTGACTATAAAGGTGCTCTACAGGTGTCTCCGAGGGTGTCTGTTGAGTTGGCATGGATCAAGACTGGGATTTGTTACACCGTGTGACAGAGAGGTATCTCAAGGCCCACTCGGTAATACAACATCACAATAAGCCTTGCAAGCAATGTGACTAAGTGTTAGTTACAGGATCTTGTATTACGGAACAAGTAAAGAGATATGCCAGTAATGAGGTTGAACTAGGTATGGAGATACCGACGATCGAATCTCGGGCAAGTAACATACCAAAGAACAAAGGGAACATCATACGGGATTAACTGAATCCTTGACATAGAGGTTCGACCGATAAAGATCTTCATAGAATATGTAGGAACCAATGTGGACATCCAGGTCCCACCATTGGTTATTGACCGTAGAGGTGTCTCGGTCATGTCTACATAGTTCTCGAACCTGCAGGGTCTGCACACTTAAGGTTTGGTGACGTTTCGGTAGTATAGAGTTATGTATGGTGGTGATCGAAGTTTGTTCAGAGTCCCGGATGAGATCCCAGATGTCACGAGGAGCTCCGAAATGGTCCGGAGGTAAAGATTCATATATAGGAAGTCCCGTTTTGGTCGCCGGAAAAGTTTCGGGCTCATCGGTAGTGTACCGGGAGTGCCGGTAGTGTACTGGGAGGCCTCCGGGAGGGGTATTTCGACCCAAGAGGCTTCATGGGCTGTGGGAGAGTGAATATCAGCTCTTAGTGGGCTGGTGGAAACTCCCACACAAGGCCCATGTGGCTGGAGGAAAAAAACCAATAGGAAAAGGTGGAAAAAAGGCAAAAAGGAGCAATCCTAGTCCTACTAGGATTGGAGGAGGAGAGTCCTCCTCCACCTCCCACTTCGGCCAAAACTTCCAAGGCTTGGAGGCCAAGGCTGCCTCTCCTCCTCCTTCCCTACTATATATACTGGTGGATTTCTAGGGTTTTGCACTTGAATTTCAGCCACGTGCTACCCGTTCCTCCAGTGCATAGTTTCTCCTCTAGATCGGTTTTCTGCAGTGCTTAGGCAAAGCCCTGCCGGAATTGCTCCATCACCATCAGAGAAGTGCCGTCAGGATGCCGGAGAACTCTTCTTCCTCTCCACTCCTTCTTGCTGGATCAAGATGGTGGAGACCGTCATCAAGCTGTATGTGTGCTGAACGCGGAGGTACCGTCCGTTCGGTGCTAGATCGGAAGGATCGTGATCAAGTTCATGAGACGGATTGTGATCAAGTTCGTGGGACGGATCGTGATCGTATCGCGGGACGGATCGTGATTGGATCACGGGACGCATGGCGATTTGGATCATGAAGACGTTCGACTACACCAACTGCGTTTCTTAACGCTTCTCGTGTAGCGATCTACAAGGGTATGTAGATCTACTCTCCCTCTCGTAGGTGCTCATCACCATGGATAGATCTGCGTGTGCGTAGGAAATTTTTTGTTTCCCATGCAGTGTTCCCCAATAGTGGCATCATGAGCTAGGTCTATGTGTTGATGAGATCTCGAGTAGAACACAAAAGGTTTGTGGGCGTTGATGCTTAAATTGCTTCCTCCCTTGGTCGGATTTTGGTTCAGCGGTATTGTGAGATGAAGCGTCCCGGACCAACATTACTCGTACGCTTACGAGAGACTGGTTCCCTCGACGCAACTTGTTGCCTAGATGGCTTGCGGGTGGCAGTTTCTCTCACTTTAGTTGGATCGGATTCGACAAAGGCGGTCCTTGAGAAGGTTGAAAAGAAAATTATGTATCACCATTGTGGTATATGCGTAGGTGGGAATTGTTCTTGCTAGAAACCTGTAGTATCCACGTAAAACATGCAACAACAATTAGAGGACGTCTAATTTTTTTTGCAGGGTATGTTGTGATGTGATATGGCCAATTACATGATGTGATATATGTGATGTATGAGATGATCATGTGATGTATAGAATTTCACGACTTGCATGTCGATGAGTACGGCAACCGGCAGGAGCCATAGGGTTGTCTTTAATTATTGTATGACCTGTGTGTCAATCATTAAGCACTATGTAATGCTTTACTTTATCGCTATCGGTAGCAATAGTAGTAGAAGCATGTGCGTAGGAAATTTTTTGTTTCCCATGCAACGTACCCCAACACGAATAACTTGCTACTCTATCATGAGAAGTTTTGTGAGAAATAATTTCTGATTATGCTGTTAGAAAAGTAACTGAAATTATCAATGATCAAACTTATCTACCATGCTACCATTCACACTTCATAAATTACTTCTTTTATCATTTACCTACTTGAGGACGAGCAGGAATTAACCTTGGGGATGCCGATACAACTCCAACGTATCGATAATTTATGAAGTATTCATGCCATGTGTGCCTATGTTTACAATAATTTATATGGTTTTTATGCACATTATATGATTTATTTATAACTAACCCGGATTGACGTTGTCCTCAGCAGAATTACCGTGGTGTTGTTTTTGTGTAGAAAATGAAAGTTCTCGGAATTGCCCAAAACTTTTTGATGATTTTTTCTGGAGGAAATAAGCAACATTGGAGCGAAGAACCACCGAAGGGGAGCCACATATGGGCCACAAGCCATCAGAGCGCAAATCCCCTAGGTCGCGTCATGTTTGTTGTGGGGCCCACGTGCTGCCGTTGCACGTGATTCCAACATTGAAAAATCCAAAAAATACCATAATCCCGGGAAATAAACGGATAACCTTCTCTCCATCACACAACTCTCTGTATCGACAAAAAACCAATCTAGAGTCGTTGCAGTATCCTACCGAAGAGGAGGGCATCACTGGTGACCATCTTCATCATCCCAGTGGAGCGCATGACAAAAAAGGAGTAGTTCACCCTCGGGGTTGAGGGTATGTACTAGTAGCTATGTGTTCAATCTCTTTCTCTCTCTCTCCCTCTCTCTCGTGTTCTTGAGATGGCATGATCTTGATTTATCACAGGCTATGTTAATATAGTTGGATCATATGGTGTTCTTCCCTTGCCATCTTGTTATGATGAAATGAATCTTTTTCTTTGAGATCTCGTTATGTTGGATTGAACATGTTGTTTTTGAACACTTGATGTATGTCTTGCATGCGGACACCCATAGTGACAAATGGGTATTCTAGTGACTTACTTGATATAGGTTATGCATCAACTTGCGGACTTCGGTGACCTTGGGGATCTATGCATATGGGTTGATTGCACGTTTTCATACTATGTTTGCAGATAGAAAGCTAGGGGATCCTTGAAGTTATTTGTGTTGGATTGATTATTGTATATCTGAAATTGCTTGATGCATGTCGCATAATTTACCCACGGATACTTGAGGTGACATTGGAGTATCTAGGTGACATTAGGGTTGATTGATATGTATGATTGGTGTTATTTATGTACAGAATCTAGGGATGTTTGTGACACTTATAGGAATAACTCAAAAGATTGATCGGAAAGAATAACTTTGAGGTGGTTCTACTACCTACACCAATTTCATATTATGTTCTATGCTAGATAGGAACTTTGGAGTGATTCTTTGTTGCATGTTGAGGGATGATCATATGATCCAACTATGTTAGCATTGTTGAGAAATTGCACTAGTGAAAGTATGAACCCTAGGCCTTGTTTCCAAGCATTAATATATCGTTTTGCTCACACTTTGCCACTTGGTACCTTGCTGTTTTTATATTTTCAGATTACAAAAACCTATATCTATCATCCATATTGCACTTGTATCACCATATCTTTGCCAAACTAGTGCACCTATAAAATTTGCCATTGTATTGGGTGTGTTGGGGACAAAAGAGATTTCTTGTATTTGATTGCAGGATTGGTTGAGAGAGGCCATCTTTATCCTACACCTCCCACGGACTAATAAACTTTAGGTCATCCACTTGAGGGAAAATTGCTACTATCCTACAAAACTCTGTGCTTGGAGGCCCAACATATTCTACAAGAATAAAGTTGCGTAGTAGATATCAGTATTACGGTGGTTTATAAGAGGGAAATGCCCATCAAAGCCTCGATATGCTTCTTAGATCCCCATTGCTATCGCCTTACCAATCTCTTGAGCTTTACGCGCCCAGATCCATTCCTCCCACAAATCACCTCAATCCACTCCCCTAGTTCAGCCATGGCAGGTTTTAGTTCCAAGGACAAGTGGGAGGCCTCTAGCTTCACTGAGGATGACATCCAGGAGATGAAGCACGTCGGTTATCTTCCGATCAACGTCGTTCACCATGGTCCAGAGAAGGACTAGGTCATCCCCACATAGAGGCAAGGAGAGAGGGTGGTGTTCATCCCTCACTTCATCCTAGGACTTGGCTTCCCTCTCCACCCCTTTGTTAGGGGTGTGATGTTCTTCTACGGGTTGGATTTTCATGATCTCGCCCCTAACTCCTTACGTATTTCGGTCTTCATTGTTATATATGAGGCCTTTCTATGGTTCCAACCACACTTCGGCTTCTGGCTAAAGGTCTTCAATGTTAAGCCGAAGATAGTCAACAGCCAGCAGGCGGACTGTGGGGAGTGTTAATTAGCAAGCTCTCCCGGGTTGAGTGGTCGGAAGGTAACTTCATAGATACTATCAAAATCTAGCAACAAGAGTGGTTTTATATCACCGAACCACGTAGCTTGGACTGGGTAGCACCCTCCGAATTCAGATCAGGACCACCCACAAGGCTGGTGTCGTGGATCAAGAAGGGTCTTGACTGGGGGTCGACAACGGAGGTGGAGTCGCTGTAGAAGCGCATCTCCCAAATGATAATGAATAATATCAAAGTGACCGACGTGGTTCAAGTCATGCTTCGCCACCGCCTCCTACCTTGGCAGAATCGGGCCGCTCCAATGTGGTCCTACAGGCACGGAGACCCTACCACCGTGCTCCAGTTTTCCACACCACCCACGACAAGCTATGGAAGATGCTATTCAAGCCCCAAAAGGATTGGCCGGCTAAGGAATAAGACATGGGCCTTGATGCCACACACCCTCCTCGGCAGGTACAATAAATTTGTACTCTTATGTTGTGGATACTGCCTTTTAACAAGGAACTTGACCCTTTCTTCCCCATATTCGCAGGGCTGGATAGAAAAAATATGCAGATCGATGGCCCGACCCTACTACCCAAGGGCCGCACGATGACCTTGCTAACGGAAATGCTCATCATGGTGCCATACAAGGCAGGAGAAGAAAGAGAAGAAGAAGAACGAGAAGAGGGAGGCCCGAGAAGGCCTCCGCCTAGTGTTCGGGGAAATCCAGACCCTTTCCGCTCATGAGGGAGAGTAGGGAGATAACAGGGAGTAGAGTGACTCCTCCCGAACAAGGAAAAGGGCGGCGTCCGATGACGCCAAGGAGGATCTACCTCCTCCTTCTCTGAAAAGGCAATTCAGGGCAAACGTGGCCCTGTCTGATGACAACCCGTACTCCACTGAGGAGTCTAAGGCTTCCTAAGAGGTTCCCCAAAGGGACCCTAGGGCCAAGCCCCCAAACCGAACATATGAATTCGAAGACTTTCTCGTACATCCATATTGAGGCTCGTTACTAACCATATGCATGCCTTTCATGTTGTAGCCCACCACGTGACATCCCCACCAATCGAGCCTCGGAAGGGGACCGTCCGCCAGCCGAGGTAGCAAAGAGCATAACTGCATCGCACACTACACCTCCTCCGGTTGTCGAGGAGACCGAGGAGGTGCTTTCCCGGAAGACCCCTCCTGGGCCTAGCACGGGGGGCGGGGTAATGACATCATGGCTGAGGTTAATACCTCGGTCGCTAGTACTTATCCAATGTATCTATAATTTTTGATTGTTCCATGTTGTTATATTATCATTCTTGAATGTTTTGCAATCATTTTATAGCAACTTTATATCATTTTTGGGACTAACCTATTGACATAGTGCCCAGTGCCAACTACCAGTTTTTGCTTCTTTTTTACTTCGGAGAATATCGGTACCATACGAAGTCCAATTCCCACGAAACTTTTTGGAGATTGTTTTGGACCAGAAGACAACTTGGGAGCCAAGGAAGCACCTGGGGTCAGGCCCGTGGGGCCCATGAGACACCAGGGCACCAAAGGCCCCTAGTGTGCCCTGATGGGTTGTGGGGCCCACTGGGGTCTCCTCCACTGCCTCTCAGCTCTATAAATCCTCAGAAATTCCAAAAACCCTAGAGGAGTCGAAAAACACAATTCCAGTCGTCGCAAGTTCTAGAACCACGAGATCGAATCTAACACCATCCCGGAGGGGTTCATCATCCTCATTGGTACCTCTCTGATGATGCTTAGTAGTCCACCATAGACCTACAGGCCCGTAGGCAGTAGCTAGATGGCTTTATCTCTCTCTTTTGATTCTCAATACAATGGTCTCTTGGAGATCTATTTGATGTAATGACTTTTTGTGGTGTGTTTGTTGGGATCCGATGAAGTTTGAGTTCATGATCAGTTTATATCCATGAATATTATTTGAGTCTTGTCTGATCTCTTATATGCATGATTATTTATAGCCTCATATTTCTTCTTCGAATCTTTGGTTTAGTTAGGCCAACTAGAACGGTTTTTATTGCCATGGGAAGAGGTGCTTTGTGATGGGTTTGATCTTGCAGCGTGCTCTCCTAATGACAGAAGGGGCAACGAGGCATGGATGTATCGTTTCTTTTAAGGATAACAAGATGGGCCTATTCCTACATGAATAGATCTTGTCTACATCATGTCAACCTTCTTGTTGCATTACTCCGCTTCTCCATGAACTTAATACACTAGATGCATGCTGGATAGCGGTCGATGTGCAGAGTATCAGTAGTTGATGCAGAATCATTACGGTCTAATAATCTTAGACGTGATGCCTATATATATATTTTTGACTGGAAACTGTAGGGGAACGCCCAACAACATTTTAACTTTATTACCAAAAATGAGATACAACTTACATGGATTACCAGGGGTAATCAAACAGAAGAAAGAAAGAAAGCTAATATGCTACAAAAGGAAACAAAAAGACTACAGAACAATACCTCAAGGAGGCAAAAAAATCCACCTCAATAAGTCATCTCTAAGGACAGAATTAATTCTTTGTTGCATGAGATTCATGTCATGAATAAAAGCACTTCTCCATTTATTAATGCTAGGCCTTTCATGCCTGAAGACTTTAGCATTTATAATTATCCACATATTCCAACAAGCCACAAAAACCAACTCAACGAAGATTTTTTTCCAAAATCATGTGTAGCTTGTACCACAATGTTACTCATATTATCTCCGTGCGGCCAACTGATTTGAAGATAATTACAAACTCTCACACTAAAATTATAGGGGAAGGAGAGATGATCTCTTGTTTCCCTTGTCTGCAAAGGACATAGGGTACAGTTAACCCCATCATCCATATGCCAATTCCCCCTTTCAACCATATCTTTGGTGTTAAGCATGTCCATGATTAGCATCCAAGCAAACACATTTATTTTCATTGTACATGATGATTTCCAGATCCATAGCAATAGTGGGTTAAATGACAAGGTGGAATGCATGGAAGAGTAGAATATCTTAGGTTTGTAACCATTGCAAGTCCCATGCCAATACCAGATATCATTTGATCCAAGTCTCTGTTGTGAGAGGTCATCATTGGTTGAATCATCGTGTATGCATTGTATGCCTATTCAGACAAGGGTAAATGAAACATCTTTGAGATATCCTGCACTTGAAAGGCTTCAGACACTGTTATCCAGGGATCTTTCACATAACAGAAAAGTCTTGGAAACTTTGATTGCAAAGTAGCCACAGAATCACCAAGCTTCCATCTGTCAGACCAAAACAAAGTAGAGTTTCCTGAGTTAATTTGCACCCGGTTTGTGTTTCTAAAATGATCCAACATTTTGCTTATATCTTTCCACCAGAAGGATCCAAAACTATCAGTACCCTGTGGTACCCTGTGGTATTCCAAATAAGAGAATCACATGGCAGATCTATCCTATTCATGAACTTGTGTAGATGTTTGAGCAGAATAGTAATATTCTGGATCCCCAAATTCTGGATCCCTAACCCCTTACTCTTGGGCCTGCAGATCAAATCCCATGCAGATAAGGAGGGTGAGGGTTCATCTCTATGCTTTCTCCATGGGCATTGTCTCTAAATTCTCTCCAAATTCTTTAATATTCCAGGGGGACTAGCAAACTGCCAAGGTAGAAGATAGGCATAGAAGACAAAACAGAGTTAAGAAACTATAGTCTTTCACCTTGATTGAGGAAGGAGGAGCTTGCTGACATCCTTCTTTCCATGCAGTCTACCAAGGGAATGAAATCAATCATTTTTGGCCTAGTAGTACCCACAGGTAATCCCAAATAAGTGAATGGCATTTTCCCTACTTGACATCCAAAGGCTGCAGCCAAATGATTGATTGTATCTCTTCCACATTAATAGGAACCATGGATGACTTGTGATAATTAACCACTAATCCAAAGGAAGTGGAGAAAACCTGAAGCATATCTATTAGAGCAAGCAGTTGTGCCTTATCTGCTGGAAAAATTATCAGGGTATCATCAGTCCTGGTCATGGCATGGTATAGGCAGCTTTAGAATGCCCTTTCTGAACATATCATTTACTACAGATTGCAAAAGATCAACAACAATTACAAAAAATCAAAGGGGAGAGACAATCTCTTTGTCTAACACCCTTTTTGCACAGAAATTGTCTACCAGGCACTCCATTGAAAAGGACTTAAGATATTCCCGTAGATAGCAACTACTTGACCCTAGTAATCCATTTGACATTAAACCCTTTATGCTTCAAGATCAATAAGATAGCCTCATGATCGATTTAATCAAAATCCTTCTCAAAATCCAATTTAAGCATAACAATTGGTCTCTTAGATTGGTGACATTAATGCAAGTACTCAAGGCACCAACCTATACAATCCTTGTAATCACCTATCTCCTCAGGGGCCAACTTTATAGGTATAAGGGTGATATATGAGCCATTAATGTTTGCAATAGCAACAGAACCCTTATGCCTCAGCAAGCTCATAAAAATCATGGCAGATAATGGGCCAACACTTTTTAAAGAACAAACCATTAAAACCATCTGGCCCAAGGGCTTTGTCAATTGGCATATGTTTAATTGTGTCCTCCATTTCCTCTTTACTAAAAGGTTCAGTTAGAAAATCTAAGCCCTCAATTGGTGTTAGCAAAGCATTTAAGTCAAATCCCATTGTAATACCATTAGATACCCCCATTCTGTTCTTGAAGCAGTTCCATATGATACCCTCCATGTGAGAATCTTTAGAAACCACAGTACCTTCCATTGTCCTCAAACTAGCAATAGAATTTCTCCTATATCTCTCAGTGGCCATAGCATGAAAGAATGTTGTGTTCGCCCCACCAACTTTTATGTATCTTACTATGCATCTCTTTTGCCAATATATAAACTGAAGGTGCAACAACATTTCCACATGTAACTTAACAGCCTTTCTGAAGTTGAATTTGGGTCTATACAAAGGCCTGAGTTCCTCCAAACCATCAAGGTATAGACTGGTCTGATTGCACTTTGTGATTAATCCTTTTAATTTCGAAATATTCATCTGCCATTTCCTTAAAGCTACTCTCAGAGTCTTAAACTTGTCTGCAATTTTAGAAGTGGTGTGGGACTTTGTGGAAGGTTTCTGCCAAGATTTGCTAACACAGTCCATAAAACCATCAAGCTCAAGCCAGTAAATTTCAAATCTAAAAATAATTGATTTTGGTATGGTTGTTTCGATAGTCACCACACAAGGTACATGATTAGAGGTTGTCCTTGCTAAAGGAATAACTTCAGTCATGGGGTAACAAGAGATCCAGATAGTAGATGTGAAAAACCAATCAAGTTGCTCCAAAAGAGGATTATCTTGCTTATTAGACCAGGTATATGCCCTCTCCTTCAGAGGCAATTCAAGCAGACAAAGTGTGCAATCACTTTATTAGAAATAAAATATCATTCAGATCATCCCCAGTCATGCTTCTGTTATAAGTTGATCAAATGAAGTTGAAATCCCCAGCAATAAGAAAATGTTCACCCAGGGGGAGTTGCAAATTGTATAACCAACTGACAAAAATGTCTCTAGCTTCACCTTGCTAGGGCCCATAAACAGATACTAGAGTCCATTGTTCATTGTTTTGCATAGGCTCCATAGAAACATCTTTTTGCACTACGCTACTATAGTTGAAGTAAAGGTTCAACAACCTTATCAAGTTCTATCTTCCTCCCACTCAATTCTTTCGAGAGAAACTCTTTCTCGAGAAAGGACTCGTTTTAGCAACAAACACTTTGCACTCGGATCTGAGATAGAAGGTATACCCTACTGTTCTTAGGGTATTCTATGAAGATGCATTTGTCCGCTTTGGATTAGAGCTCATTAGGTGAGAACCTTTTTCACATAAGCGTTGCAGCCCCAAACATTAAGAAATGACAGCTTAGGTTTCCGCCAAACCAAAGTTCATACGGTGTCATCTCAACGGACTCAGATGGTGCCCCTTTTAAAGTGAATGTAGTTGTCTCTAATGCATAACCCCAAAACGATAGTGGCAAATCGATAAGAGACGTCATAGTTCGTACCATATCCAATAGAGCACGACTATGACGTTCGGACACACCATCACACTATGGTGTTCCAGGTGGCGTGAGTTGTGAAACAACTTTCACATTGTCTAAAGTTGTATGCCAAACTCGTAACTCAGATATTCACCTCCACGATCATATCGTAGACATTTTTATCTTCTTGTCATGATGGTATTAAACTTCACTCTGAATTTTTTGAACTTTTCGAACGTTTCAAACTTGTGTTTGACTAGGTAAATATACTCATATGTACTCAAATCAGCAGTGAAGCTAAGAAAATAACGATATCCACTACACGCTACAACACTCATTGGACCGCATACATCACGATGTATCATTTCCAATAAATTACTAGCCCGCTCCATCACACCGAAAACAGGGTCTTTAGTCATCTTGCCCATGAGGCATGGTCCGCATGTCTCAACCGATTCAAAATCGAGTGAGTCCAAAGATCCATCAACATGGAGTTTCTTCATGCAATTTATACCAATATGACATTTAGTGGCAGTGCCACAAGTATGTGGTACTATCATTATTAACTTTGTATATTTTGGCATCAATGTTATGAACATGTGTATTACTACGATCAAGATTCAACAAACCATCCTCATTGGGTGCATGACCATTGAAGGTATTATTCATGTAAACAGAATAACCATTATTCTCTAACTTAAATGAATAACCGTGTTGCAATAAACACGATCTAATCATGTTCATGGTTTAACGCAAACACCAAATAACATTTATTTAGGTTCGTCACTAATCCCGAAGGTAGAGAGAGCGTGCGGTGTTGATCACATCAACCTTGGAGACATTTCCAACACACATCGTCACCTCACCCTTAGCTAGTCTCCGTTTATTCCATAGCTTTTATTTCAAGTTACTAACATTTAGCAATTGAATTGGTATCCAATACCCAGGTGCTACTAGGAGTACTAGCAAGGTACACATCAATAACACATATATCAAATATACTTCCATCGACGTTGCCAGCCTTCTTATCTACCAAGTATATAAGGTTGTTCCGCTTTAGTGATCGTTCCCCTCATAATAGAAGCACTTAGTCTCTAGTTTGGGTTCAACTTTGGGTATCTTCAATGGAGCAGCAACTGACTTGCCATCCATGAAGTTTCCCTCCTAGCCCTTACCCTTCTCGAAACTAGTGGTTTCACTAACCATCAACACTTGATGCTCCTTCTTGAGCTCTACCTTCGCGGTGTCAAACATTGCGAATAGCTTAGGGATCATTTTTTCCATCCCTAGCATTTTATAGTTCATCACGAAGCTCTAGTAGCTTGGTGACAGTGACTTGGAGAACTATATCAATCACTATCTTATTTGGCAGATGAACTCCCACTCGATTCAAGCGATTGTAGTACCCAAACAATCTGAGCACATGCTCAATGATTGAGCTATTCTCCTTCATCTTCCAGGCGAAGAATCATGTTGGAGATCTCATATCTCACAACACGGGCATGAGCCTGAGATCCCAATTTTAGCTCTTAGAACGTCTCATATGTTCCGTTACGTTCAAAATGTTTTGGAGCCTCAATTCTAAGCCGTAATGCAAGACACACTAAACTATCAAGTAGTCATCAAAACATGCATGTCAGATGTTGACAACATCTATGGATGAGACTTGAGGGGGTGGCGCACCGATGGTGCATTAAGGATATAAGCCTTCTGTGCAGCAATGAGGACAATCCTCAGATCACGGGTCGAGTCCGCAGTATTGCTACCATCATCTTTCAACTCTATTTCTAAAGGACATATAAAAATTCAAGGGAGCTACAACACGAGCTAGTAATCTACAACATAATTTGCAAAGACACTACTGACTATGTTCATGATAATGAGTTCAATTAATCATATTACCTAAGAACTCCCACTCAAATTGACATCCCTCTAGTCATCGAGTGATACATGATCCAAATTCACCAACTCAAGTCCGATCGTCACGTGAGTTGAGGTGGTTTCAATGGTGAACATCGTCATGTTGACCATATCTACTATATGAATCATGTTCGACCTTTCGGTCTCTTGTGTTCCAAGGCCATGTATGTACATGCTAGGCTCGTCAAGTTTAACCCGAGTGTTCCGCATGTGCAACACTGGCTTGCACCTGTTGTATATGAACGTAGAGTCTATCACACCCAATCATCACATGGTGTCTCAACATGACGAACTTTCGCAATGGTGCACACTCGGGTAGAACACAATTTATCTTGAAATTTAGTGAGGGATCACTTTATAATGCTACCGTTGTCCTAAGCAAAACTAGGTGCATAAAAGGATTAACATCACATGCAAATCATAAGTGACATGATATGGCCATGAACTCGTGCTTTTGATCTCCATCCTTAAAGCACCGACATGATCTCCATCGTCACCAGCATGACACCATGATCTCCATCATCTTGATCTCCATCCACGTGTTTCCATCGGGGTTGTCGCGCCCACCATGCTTCTACTACTATTGCTACCGCTTAGCGATAAAGTAAAGCATTACATAGGGCTTAATGATTGACATGTAGGTTATACAATATTTAAAGATAACCCTATGGCTCCTGCTAGTTGCCGTACTCATCGACATGCAAGTCGTGATATTCTATACAATACATGATCATATCGTACATCACATATATCTCATCATGTAATTGGCCATATCGCATCACAACATACCCTGAAAAACAAGTTAGACGTCCTCTAACTGTTGTTGCAAGTTTTACGTGGCTGCTACGGGTATCTAGCAAGAACAATTCTTACTTACGCAAAAACCACAACGGTGATGCATAAGTTGATTTTCAACCTTCTCAAGGACCTCCTTTGTCGAATCTGATCCAATTAAAGTAGGAGAAATAGACACCCGCCAGCCATCTTTGTGCAACAAAGTTACACATCAGTCCATGGAACCAGTCTCTCGTAAGCGTACGAGTAAGGTTGGTCCAGGACGTTTCATCCCACAATACCGCTGAACCAAAACATGACCAAGGGAGGAAGCAATCTAAGCATGAACGCCCACAAACTCCTTTGTGTTCTACTCGAGATCTCATCTACACATAGACCTAGATCATGATGCCACTGTTGGGGAACATTACATGGAAAACAAAAATATTCCTACGCACACACAAGATCTATCCATGGTGATGAGCATCTACGAGAGGGAGAGTGGATCTACATACCCTTGTAGATCGCTAAGAGAGAAGTGTTAAGAAACACGGTTGATGTAGTCAAACGTCTTCGCGATCTAAATCGCCGAGCATCCCGCGATACAATCATGATATAGCCCACGATCCAATCACGAACCATCCCGCGATCAAATCACGAACCATCACGCGATCCTAATCACGGCCCTTCCGATCTAGCGCCGAACGGACGATGCCTCCGCATTCAGCACAAGTACAGCTCGATGAAGATCTTCGCCTTCTAGATCTAGCAAGAGGGAGCGAAGAGGTAGATGAGTTCTCTGGCAGCGCGACGGCATGGCGGTGATGGTGGTGGAACTATTCCGGCAGGGCTTTGCCTAAGCACCGCCGAAGTTAGACTAGAGGAGAAAACAATCTAGAGGAAGTAGAGGGAGCACGTTGCTATTAGGGTTAGTTTTCCCCTCTAAATACTCTAGTATATATAGGAGGGAGGGAGGGGAGGAGGCAGCCTCAAACACTCATGATTTGGCCCAAATTGGAGGTGGAGGAGTCCTACTCCAATCCTATTAGAAGTAGGATTCCTCCTTTCCACTTGGAAACTCTTTCCACCTCTCCACGTTTGGGTTTTTCCCGCCCCTCGCCGCATGGGCCTTAGTTGGGTGCTCGGCAAGCCCACTAAGGGCTGGCTTGACTCCTCTCACAGCCCACGAGGCCCTTTGGGTCGAGACACCCCCCCCCCCCCCCGATGGTCTCCGGTACCCCTCCCGGCACTCCCGGTACACTACCAATGAGCCCGAAACTTTTCCGGTGACCAAAACAGGACTTCCTATATATCAATCTTTACCTCTGGACCATTTCAGATATCCTCGTGACATCTGGAATCTCATACGGGACTCCGAACAACCTTCGGTCACCACCATACATAACTCTATACTACCGAAACGTCCCTGAACCTTCAGTGCGCAGACCCTGTGGGTTCGAGAACTATGTAGACATGACTGATACACCTCTATGGTCAATAACCAATAGCGAGACCTGGATGCCCATATTGATTCCTACATATTCTGCGAAGATCTTTATCGGTCAAACCTCTATGTCAAGGATTCAGATAATCCTGTATGTTGTTCCCTTTGTTCTTCGGTATGTTACTTGACCGAGATTCGATCGTCGGCATCTCTATACCTAGTTCAATATCTTTACCATTAAGTCTCTTTACTCATTTCATAATACAAGATCCCATGGCTAACACTTAGTCACATTGCTTCCAAGGATTATTGTGATGTTGTATTACCGAGTGGGTCCTGAGATACCTCTCCGTCACACGGAGTAACAAATCCCGGTCTTGATCCTTGCCAACCCAACAGACACCCTTGGAGATACCTGTAGAGCACCTTTATAGTTAGCCAGTTACGTTGCGACATTTGATACACATAAGGTACTCCTCCGGTGTCAGTGAGTTGCATGATCTCGTGGTCATAGGAACAAATACTTGACATGCAGAAAACCGAAGCAATAAACTGACATGATCATATTCTACGTTTATAGTTTGGGTGTTTGTCCATCACATCATTCTCCTAATGAAGTGATCTCGTTATCAAATGACATCACATGTCCATGGCTGGGAAACCTTAACCATCCTTGATCAACAAGCTAGTCTATTAGAGGCATACCAGGGACATGGTGTTGTCGATGTATCCACACATGTATCTGAGTTTCCGATCAATACAATTGTAGCATGGATAATAATTGATTATCATAAACAAGGAAATATGATAATAACCAATTTACTATTGCCTCTAGGGCATATTTCCAACAGGGGCTAGATGGGAGCCAGTCCCTCACCCTTGGCGACGAGGCACCTGAGGCCTAGACCATGCATTTTGACAGAGCCTTCGCAAGCATGGGAGCAGGGGTAGGAGTCATGCTCATCTCACCGACTGGGGACAAGCTCCGCTATGCTGTGCAGCTCTGCTTCCAACATGGTGAAAAGGTCTCAAACAACATCGCGGAGTACGAGGGCCTCATCGCCGGCCTCAAGGCCATGGCAGCCTTGGGGATTCGGCACCTCACCATCAAGGGAACTCCCAACTCCTCGTCAACTTCTCCAACAAAGAGTATACACCCAAGGACGAGCACATGGGGGCATATATGGAATAGGTACATAAGATTGAAAAATGTTTCCAAGGCTTGGAATTGCAGCACATCCCCCACGGCGCGAACAAGGCGGCCGGTGACATCGCCAAGAGGGTGTCGCGCCTCGAGCTTCAGGAGCCGGGCATTTTCGAGGAATGGCTCCTCAAACCCTCTGCAGCACCATGAACCGAAGACCCGGTGCAATGGAGCAGGGAGCTCCCCGAGCATCACCTTCGGGGGCTCTGGACTGCGTCTCGGCATCAGGAGCCCGGTTGCTCCTAGCATGGAGCTTTAGGCCGACGACTGGATGCAGGAATTCAGGGCGTACCTACTTCCCGGCACGCTACCGGAAAAGGAGGAGGACGCGGAGCGTGTGGCACGGCAAGCCACGACTTACTCTCTGCAGGACGGCGACCTGTACCGCAGGCGCCCAAATGACGTCGCGCTGCAGTGCATTTCTAAGGAGCGGGGGTGCGCTCTACTGGGCGACATTCACGGCACCACTCCTTATCGCGCACCCTTGCAAGAAAGTGTTCCGATCCGGCTTCTACTAGCCCATGGCTCTTAACGAGCTATCAAGCTGGTTCGGTCTTGTGAGGCCTGCCAATTCCATGCCAAGCAAATTCACCAGCCCACACAGGTCCTCCAAACTATCCCGCTCTCCCGGCCCTTCGCGTCCAGGGGCTGGATATATTGGGACCTTTTCTGCAGGCAGCAGGCGGGTACCGCTAGCTCTACGTCACCATTGACAAGTTCACTAAGTCGGTGGAAGTGGAGCCTGTCTGCACCA
The DNA here is from genome assembly GCA_022496015.1 of Hordeum marinum. Lineage (NCBI taxonomy): Eukaryota > Viridiplantae > Streptophyta > Magnoliopsida > Poales > Poaceae > Hordeum > Hordeum marinum. Next base: position 189,992,722 of record CM039676.1, on the reverse strand, counting down.
TCCCTATCGGATCGGCCGTCAAGTTCATCAAAGGCCTCGTGAGCCGCTTCGGTGTCCCCAACCGCATCATTACTGATAACGGCTCACAGTTCACAAGTAACCTCTTCACGACCTATTGCGCTAACCTTGGAATGCAGATATGCTACGCCTACGTGGCCCATCCATGGAGCAACAACCAGGCAGAACATGCCAATGCAGAGGTCCTGGGGGACTCAAAGCAAGGAGCTTCAAGAAGAAGCTTGAAGCTTGCGGCAGGGGTTGGGTCGATGAGATTTAGTCTATGTTGCGGTCCATCCACACCACCGCGACTAAGCCCACCGACGAGACCCCGTTCTTCCTCGTCTATGCAGCCAAAGCCGTCCTCCCACACGAGGTCAAGCACCGGTCCCCGCACGTCTTGGCATTTGACAAGGATCATCAGGATGTCACACGAGGAAGAGACCTCATGCTTGGGGAGGCGGCCCATCGCCAAGCCTCTCTCCGAGTTGCGAGGTACCGGCAGGCCTTGTGGCGTGACCATTGCTAAAACATCCACTCCAGGACCCTTGAAGTCGGAGACCTTGTCCTGAGGCGGGTCCTTTCCAGTGAGGGCTTGCACAAGCTCTCACCCATGTGGGAGGGCCCGTTCAAGGTCTCCCACGTCTCCAGGCCTAGCGCCGTGCGCTTGGAGACTCGGGATGGGGTCCCCATCCATAATGCCTGGAACATCCACCACCTCTGCAAGTTCTACCCGTGACACTCTCACATAATACTGAGTAGGTTTTATACACCCAAAGCCCCCCGAGGACGTGGAGGGGTTCCCACCCATACCCAAGTGGAAGCCCCATGATCAGCGCTGGCGGACAATACTGCCCTCCAATGGCTATGCCCACGCAACGTGGATGCCCTACATTGTGCGCTGGGGGAAGATGAAGATGAAGACTAGCCTAGGTGTCGAACGTGGCTGTTATTTGCTTTTGTGGTGTTCGAATTTGCCAACTTTTTTGGAACCATGATTTAAAGAAAAAGGGGCAGGGGTTTCTCCGTATCGTCGTTTTCTATTTGGAATTTCCTTGCTTTGGGTCAAGCACTCGCATGTTTCCCTCCCTCTCACACCCCGCGAGCGGGGGCTAGGGGGCACGATGCTCGCACCTCGCCAAGTCCTTGGCGCCCGGATCCTCATGCGGCGCTTCCGGGTGAGTCATCAGACGCGTGTCACTTTATACTCGCTTGGGCCTCCGCCCACGGGCCGATGCGCCACCTCGGAGCCTCGGGAGGTTCTCACCTCCCGGGGCAGGAAACAATTTTCTTCTAGGAGCCTCTCAAGCGTCAAGGGGGCCTCCTGAGCAACACGCCTTAGGAGCCTTACCGATCACATAGCCAGTCGCCCCTTGTGTCATCTTTGGTGCTCTGGTTGTCCCAAGGGTGTCGAGGCCACACCCTGTAGCCACGTCCTGGTGATCCTGGCGCCCCTTATGCCGGTCGAGGAATGTGCGGGGCTGGGACCTGCCGGCGTAGAGCGTCGCTTGAGCGTCAAGGGGGTCTCATGAGCAACGCGCCTCAGGAGCCTTACCAGTCATATAGTCCTTCGCCCCATCTGGTCGTCCTTGGTGATCCGGTCGTCCTTGGTGATTCGGTCGTCCCAAGGGTGTTGATGCCTCACCCCGTAGTCCCGTCGTGGTGATCAGGACGCCCCTTACGATAGTTGAGAAATTTGCGGGACCGGGGCCTGCTGACGCAGAGTGCCAAAAGGGGTCCGAACCCGCTTCGCTCGCGAGGAGAAGAAGCCCCCTAGAACATCTAGACTCCCCAAGCACCGCTGCCAAAGTTCCCCAATGCAGAAGCCTACTATGAGCATGTCAAGCTAAGTACTCTAACCGCGACCGGTGAGAAGTTTCAATTAACAATGACACAAGGACGAGGGAACATGATAAAATGCTAGCAAGGGCGCAAGCACCGAAATTCATTACACGCCCATAGGGCTCCCCTTGGTTCTTTGATTGCAGGAAGGGAGAAGAGGAGGAGAAAGAAAGTGAGTAGACCCCCTCAGGGCAGCCACTCCGGGAGCCCCAGCTTCGGTGCGCTAGTGCTCAGTCGGAGTCCTGCTCTTCCTTAACGGGCTCGTGGAGACGCGCCGGCATGGCCGCTCCTTAAGCAAGGGAGCGGCACCGCGATGGCTGGCTACCCCCCGAGGTCTGGGCGCCCCGGCGCGGTGGCATGCCGTATCTGCTGTCACTTGGGCTCTCCTCGGAAGGGGGTTTCGCTGCTGCTGTAGACGCGACGCCCATCGCTAAGGGTAAGCTCACCTCCAAGATTGCCGCGGTCGTTGTCTTCCGGGTAGAACCCCAGGCGTTCGCCCTCTCCACCGAAGATCTTGACGAAGAGCGTCGCCGCCCCGTCCTACTTAAATTGAAGGGTGCACCTCCCCTCCAAGCCACGGACGATTGCAAATGTATGCCACTCGTGGTTGAGGTACACATAGCCCCTGGGGGTCACCTCGACCACCACCCACGAGGTCGCGCTATAGCAGTCGTCAGCCTGTAGCCATAGGCCAGCAGACCCCCGGCCCCCAGCGCCTCCACGAAGACACTCGGGAGTTGGAACGAAGCGCTCGCTGGCCCCTCTGCCCACATGTAACAGCCCGGGACCAACGCTCCAGAAGATTCCCTTTTATTTCCATTCTCTCGTGTGATTCGTTTGGTTGTCACATTCATCATTGCATCATTCGCATCATCTGCATAGCATCGTCACTCGTTTACGAAAACTTGCATCCGTTCGTAGTTGTTGGTTCTCTCCGTTCGTGACTTCGACCATTTCGAGACCAACCACACACGCACATGCCCGAGGCATTGATAAAATATTCTTTTTAAAGTGCGTATGAAATATCCTCGGATTGGGTCGAAAGTTGGCATGCCATCTTGTTATATTGTTGGTAAGCCGCGTGCCAAATTTCTTTGCAATCAGAGGTCGTTTGATACCCAAATGGTCAGTCGTAGCGGTGCAGTCATCGGGTTATTCGTCGGACGTTTTTCGGTGTTTAAACTTGTGTCACAGGCCATAATTCTTCCCTCTCATCCCAGCTAGCCCAACTACACAGTCGCCGCAGCCTAACCCTAGCCCCCTCCGCTTCCGGCTCGTCCGATTGAGATCGAACGGTCCAAAAACGAACAAAAACTGCTAACCCTGGCCCCTAAATGTTATAAATAGACCCACCCACCCGCCTAATTGGGCAAACCCTAGCCGTCCTCGAAATTCCTGCCCCCCCCAATCATCAGCCGCCGCCTCCTCTCTCCTCCAGTGCCGCCGGCCCGCCCAGGCCCATCTGAGGCCTGCCTAGGACCGGAACCGCCGCCGCCGCCCGCGAGCCGCAATGGGAGCTCCTCCCATGGCGCCGCGCCACCCGTTAGCCGTTGCCCCGCCTCTAGGACCCCTAAAGAGGCCGCCGCTATCATGCCCCAGGTCGTCGGTGCCCTGAGCGGCCACCGTAGCCCTCTCCCCGCGCGACCCCGACTCCTTCCCATGCTGTGCCATGCCTCGCCATGCCAAAGCTGCTGCAAGCATCTGCCATGGCCGCGCTCCACCGAAGCTCATCGCTGTTCGTCACGCCACCATCGAGAACGGACGGATCCGGGCAGCCCCGCCCCAGATCCACACGTCATGTGGCTCCCCGTCGCCTGTGCCCTTGGATTCGGCGAGCCTTGCCGTGTCCGTGACCTCCGTCCCTGCCGCCATAGCCCTGCTTGGGTGCAGGCAGGGGACGAGCCCCGTTGACCACGTCGCCCCCCCCCCGTGCGTGGGCCTTGCCTCACCCCGGCCCAAGTCAGGCCCAGCTCGCCCCGCCTCATTTGGCATGATGGCCCAAGGTGAGCCCTGATGCCTATCCCCAACCCTAGCCGAAGCATTGCTAAGCTGCGCCCACTGCTTTCGGCCCAATAATGTTTTTTCCTGTCTAACGAATTTATCCATTTTCCCGAGATTTACACAATTGCCCAAAACCCCTTGAGTTTCATGCATATAATAACTCACCAACCTTGCATCGTATGTAAAAACTTAATGCATGAAAAATGCTTAGAATTTCGTGTAGATTCATAGTATCCAACTTTCACACATGATAAAAATACTTAAACTTGCTGTTTGCACTAATTTGTGTCAATGCCATGTTAAAAACGGTTTATTGCATAACTAAATAACCGTAGCTCCGTTAAAAATGTTCCATATATGAAACTTGTCTAGAAAAATGCGTAGAATCACATGGTGACATTTATTTTGCTGTTTAACAACTATAAAATTGTGTTAGGACAGATCTGGAACAAATTCATATTATGCTTATGGGGATGTTTCAGAAATGTTATATGTTGCTTCCGGCCCCATTTAAAATGCCTAGATGATATAGTTGTTCATGCTTAACCTCTTGCCATGTTAAACAATATTTAATATTGATGAGTACCTAAATGAGAGTGAACTAAATAATTTGAACGTGGTGTTTCGTCAATTTCTAAGTCGTTGCGTATTGAACTTCACTTAATGTGTAGTAGTTGTTTGTTGTTCTTGCCATGCCATGCCTTGCATAATTAAATGGACATGCATCATATTGGTTTGTGCATCATGTCATGCATATGTTGTGGTGTATCTTGTGTTGTTTTTTGTTTCAGATTGCTTCTTCTAAATAGAGTTCCGAAAGCGTTCGGAGTGTGAGGATTCGTTTGACTATGTTGGCTTGTCTTCTTCATGGACTCGTTCTTCTTCCAAGCGGGATCTCAGGCAAGATGGCACATTTACCTCGATACCACTACTATCATTGCTATGCTAGCTGTCCCTCTTTTATCGTTATGTCTCGCTACATACCACTTGTTTGTCAAGCCTCCCAATATTGCCATGAAAAGCCTCTAACCCCTCCACATCCCACCAAACCATTGTTTGGCTATGTTACTGCTTGCTCAGCCCTTCTTATAGCGTTTCTAGATGCAGGTGCAATTGCTTCCATGTGACAACATGGACATTCTTTTGTTATCACAATATTATTGCTATTCAATTTAATGCACTTATACACTTGGTAAAGGGTGGAAGGATTGGCCTTTTGCTTGGTGTTTTGTTCCACTCTTGCCGCCCTAGTTACTTGTGAACTGGTGTTATGTTCCATAATTGAGCGCTCCTAACATGCTCGGGGTTGTTATGGGGACCCCCTTGATTTTCGTTTTAGGATAAAACTTGTTTGGCAAGGCCCAACTTTTGTACTACATTTGCCCAATAACTAATAAACTTCCATATGGACTTTTCGGACCCCGTGGATAATTAATCAACAACCTAGGCCAGTGCTCCTCATGAGTGTTGGTTCAAACTAGAGCACCATGCGGGGCCAACCTGGGGCAACTCAGGAGATGTCTATCAGGCCGCCGTACGCTTCGCTTGTTTGTTGTGTCCTAAGAACGAGATACGAGAATCCTATCGGGTTCGTCGACATGTCGGGCGGCCTAGCTAGATTTGTTTTACCTTTCTCGAACGCCTTGAGTGAGGAACTCTGATCTTCTTCGGGCTATCTCGAGGTGTCGTATTTCCTTTGGAATTGCCTAGGATGATCACGAGATCTGTGGTCGAGGTTATTCCCGCTACATGTGGTTAATTTGTGATGGATGAGTTGGAGCACCTATGTAGGGTTAAATCTTTCGGAAAGCCGTGCCCGCGGTTATGTGGCAAACTTGGATACTTTGTTTAACATCCAGTCATAGCAAACTTGAAGTCAACTCAAATAAAATACACCAACTGTGTGCGTAACCATGACTGTCTCTTCTCGTGAGTCCTTATCTGAGAGAGAACATGGTGGGGTTATGTTTGACGTAAGTAGGTGTTAAGGATCTCTTAGCGATCATTACTAGTTCACGTCCGTTATGCATAGACCACCATACTTTACTTTCTGTATTCGTAAGTTAGCCACTCAAATAAATGCTTAGTCGCTTGCTGCAGCCTCACCACTTAACCATACCTCACCCATTAAGCTTTAATAGTCTTGATACCCTTGGAAATGAGATTGTTGAGTCCCTGAGGCTCACAGATTACTACAACAACAGTTGTAGGTATAGGTAATGTGATGCTTTGACGTGAGAGCGATCCTTGTTTGATTTGGAGTTCTTCTTCTTCTTGATCAATCTAGGATGGGTTCCAGGCGACAGCCTGAGATAGCAAGGATGGATGTCATTTTATCATTTGATTTTGTCCGTAGTCGGACCCTGCTCTTCTGTATGATTTTTGAGTATGTTTTTGTATTGATGTGATCTTGGCGTAGCTTGTGGCGAGTGTAAGCCAATTCCATATACTCATCTCTTCTGTAAATGTACATGTAATGATATCCATTCTTGCAACACGACGAGATGTGCCTCTATCCCTATCGAGGCCCTCATGCCAAAATAAGGATAGGATCGCATCTTGGGCTTGACACCACACCAGCAGCTCCTGGGCTATGTCAGCCTAATGAAGTCACACGCGGGGTGGCCGAGTGGCCATCGCAAGCCTCCCACTGCGGGCGCCGCCACCGTGACTACGGCGACTGCCCGCGCCTGACGAAGCCTCCCCGTGGTCGTCGAGGGTAATCTTAGGGCACGTTGGAGCATGCCCGCGGCAATGGAGAACCACAGCCGGTGTTGCGGTATACTTCCGGGGCGACTGCGGCCCCTCCTGGGCGGCGGCAAGGCAGGGCTCTCCTCGGAGGCCTTCCCCTTCTTGGCAGCGGAGAACTTCCCCACTGGAGCCATGTCTGAGAGGGCGACGGCTTGAAGACTTGGAGAGAGAGAAGAGGAAGATGTTCTTAGGGTTTTCTCGCCCTCGCTTGCTTATATACAACCAAGGGCCAACCGGCGCCCCCTCGCATCCCGGGCATTGACGGCGCCGCTGCGCGCCCCAGCCCCTGTCAGTCGGGGCGTCATGGGGAGTGCAGGCGTCACGCGCTCCTTGGGCGCCTCGAAGGAAGCCCGGGTGGCGTGTGGCTCTGCCCCATGTCAGTCCGCCAGTTCCCAAAGGGTCACATCCAGGTGGCCCGAGAAGTGGAGACCCAAGGAACCAACGGCATTCAAGCAAAGGTAATGATGGCCAGCACGACGCATGGGCATCGCGTCAGTTTGACTTAGGGTGGTTCCTGACACCCTCGGGGAGCGGGGGTGTCGGCGCCCTGGCGGGCAACACGTGTCGAGCCTGGCCCGTAGGAGTTTGGCTCCCGTGGCGCTTCGGGCCGCCAACAATGGCTTCGCCCAGAGGCCAGCTCAGGCGCGCCTTGGGCCCGGGGGCTACTGTCAGCGTTATGGGAATTGGGGTACCCAGACCTTCCTGCCTGCGGCCCAAGGAATGACCCACCTCTTCAGCCCAGCATGGCTGGTTCGACTTCACTCAAGGCAAGGCCCTCATGGGAGGCCTAAGATCGCGAGGGAAGAAGAAACAAGACCCGTGAAGGATGGGCCTCCTCAGGTCCCGTCGGGAGCGATGGAGATCTCTATGCAGCGCTCGATCTCAGGAGGCCAAGGGTGACGTATGGAAGGACAGGCGAGAGCCAGCATCCCAGGCGGTATAGTTTCCCCTTTGGTGCAAAGGGAGCAAGGATGTATGTGGGTTCCCAAAGCACCACCCAAAGGTTTCCATTCCGGTGCAACAAGACCGTGACCATGAGCCCTGTAGGACGGATGTCATCGCTGATCCCACCTCTCCATCATCATCAGCCACTTTGCAAGCGAATGCCACCTTTCGTCGGGATAGATATGTACTCTTGTCCCCCTTCGTATTTGGTTGTTGTGGGATCCCTTCCCACCAAAGCGATAAGGGAAGAGGACCCGAGCCACTATAAATAGAGGCTATGTTGCACCATAGATGGTGGACGAAAGAGAGATGTAACAGAAGAGAGGCAAGACCACCAGAACGCACTCACGAGGCAAACCACCATTGTACTAGTTCATCCACCAACCTCCCTATGAGGCAATCCACCAAAGCAGGAGTAGGGTATTATGCTTCGTAGCGGCTCGAACCTAGGTAAATCATCGTGTGCATCTTCTTCCTCGTCATCATGCGAGTTCATCGTAGAAATCATCGAGTAGTAAGCTAGGTGGGGTCAGGCTGCTGGGGATCTTCGCACATGCCCCTGTGGTTGAACTTCTTTGGGTTTTGTGGAGCCCAAAACTCGACATCTTCTGTGGTCCTAATTCTAAGTTGCTAAATCCGGTATTTACTGTTGTAAAGTCGGCATCACCGCCATTGTGTGGACACTTGTTCTTGTTGTGCCATGGTTTTCCATTTCCTTCCCGAACTTCACACATGTTGGGGTCTTGGAGATTGTCGGTTCAATGAGCTAACCAACTATCTTCACCCATGCAAAAGCGGGTCATGAGTGAGGTAAGGGCTGACAATGTTTTTGGCTTGTCTTGGCCGAGTTTACGATCTAGCCATTCGTCACAGATGATGTGTCTAAAAGTGGCTATTGCTTCGGCATCCGGATAGTCAACGATTGGGATCTTCTTAGTCAAGAACTGATTCCAAAATTGTCAGGTTGATTCATCGGGATGTTGAATAATGTGGCTCAAGTCATCGGTTTCCGGGTGCTGGAAATAGGTGCCTTGAAAGTTACCTCGGAAAGCGTCCTCGAGCTCTTCCCAACTCCCAATGGATTTTTCAGGGACGTTGTTTAACGAGTGCCATGTTGGTCCTTTAAGCTTTAATCACAAGTATTTTATGGCATGGAGATCATCTCCTCGGAACATATGAATGGGGAGAAGGAAGTCTACAATCCACACGACCGGGTCTGTTGTCATGTCGTATTGCACAATGTTTACGGGTTTAAACCCTACGGGGAACTAGTGCTGCATCACCTCATCTGTAAAGCACATTGGGTGAGCGGAGCCCCTGACCCGGGCTACGTCATGTAGGAGGTTGACTGTCATCCTGTGGGGACCCAGACTCATAAGTTGTGATCACTGAATGCACGTGTACAGTGATCCCGAGATCAACGCCGACTGAACACACAGAAGCCAAATAACAAGAGTCTTACATCCTTACATACCGTCTTGCACAAATAAGGGCCAGCTAGGCCAAGTCTAACATAGATAGGGCCATAAGGGCCAAACACTTAAATATAACAAATAATAGAAAACTTGGTCGAAAGTGTAAACCCATGCCATATGCCTTAAACCTACACGCATTCTTACTGGGAAGCGCCCTAGACCGCATGTTCATCACCAACGAACTCTTCACCATACTCCTACTCTTCCATGCCCGTCCAATTAAATAACCAGTGGCAAGCCAATGAGTACTTTGAATGTACTTGCAAGCAACCCAAGTTGTGGAACAAGGTATAACAATGCATGATATAGAACTAAGTAGGTAAGTTTTGCACAAAGCTAATTTCGAGTGCAATGACATGATCAAGAAACTTAAGTAAGCATGCATCAACTATAGATAGGGGTTGATATGAACGAGTCACAGTCATCATCATAAGTAGGGGTGGGACATCTTATGTTCACCATCAGGCCAAGTCATCGGACTTAGCTCAAGTATCACCTTTGTAACCAACACACATACATCAGTTTGCAAAAACATCTGGACATAGTTTAAGCAGCACCACCCAACTATCCTTGACCATGGACACGACTATTCAAATAGTTTTACACTCTACAGAGGTTGCACACTTTACCCTCAAGACTCGGGGAACTTCGGTGTCATCCACGACTCGCGGTATATAACTTACCCGAGGTAAGCACCCGAACAATGCCTTTCCCCTGACGATACTAAACAAAGATTCCACTCGATTGGTACCCAGCCCTCATGATGTACATCATACGAGCCTCGCTCCAGGTCATACAATCCATGAAATATTTCACAAATGGAACTATAAAATTCTACAGAATATTCTAAGATTTATGGTGGAGAAATTATTAGATTTTGAGAAATATTGGGCTCTAAGTAAATGGGAATTATGCCCTAGGCCAGAACTGGCCGTAACTGGGCCGGCCCAGAGCAAAACAGCCCCAGGCAAACCGGTGCGCCCGCTCTCGTCAGGTTCAAACTTGACGGGCGGGGCCCGTGTGCCAAAGAGAGGGAGAGGGAGGCGAGCGACACAGAGGCTGACAAGTGGGCCCCCTTGCTAGGTTGTCGTCAACCTCCGTCCAGGGGACGGTGGTGCTCTCCGGCGTTAGCAGGGGGCACGGCAATGACAGGGGAGGACGGGAACGGAACCAGGGCATCGCCGCCTATCGGGTGGAGTTGGAGGGGAGCGCCGAAGAGCATAGGGTTGTCGGCGACGAGGTAGCCATGGCGGAGAAGCTTCGGGTCAAGCTCGAACCGCTTGTTTTGACCTGCAAAACAAATAGGGGAGACATGGAAGAGGATCAGCGGACTGAGGGATTCCTATTAGAGGAATAAATAGGCCGAAGGGGCTCTGCACCTGGAGATCACCGGAGTCCCGACGTGGCGAAGCTCCGGGTCGATCAGGGAATAGCGGCCCTGAGAGCTCAAATGAGCGTGCGAGTGGTCTAATGGGATGAGGAGGGGGCGAGAGGGGGCAGAGACGAGCTCGGGGCGCTTGTATAGGTGGGGCACGAGTCCACCGAGCTCGTGTGCACCGGTGAGCTTGGGGCCAAGGCCAGGGGTCGTGGGAGGGAGAGGGGATGTGCATGTGGTCCTCCTGGGACTCATCCATGACCAGGGGGAGAGATAGAGAAGAGAGAACAAAACGCGCACGTGTGAGGCTCGGGGTTCGCCGAGTCGGGTGGCGCTCGACACGCGCGACAGTGGCCGTTGGAGAGAGAAGGAGGAGGGGACCGACAAGGTGGCGTGACACGGACGCCTAGGGCATCCCATGGGACAAAAGGGGGACACGAGGGGGAGGCCCTATGTGGTCGGGGCAGGGATTGGGTGGTGGCTACAGTGTTGTCGGGCACTATAGTGTGCTCCAAAGCATGCGTATGGCATGCCACGGCATGCCAATGACGTTTTGGGCGAGGCCAGCCCTGTCAAGTGGGTCTAGGGGGTCTAAGCAAGTAGGGGGGCTTTGGATGCTCTGGTGATCCACCAGGGTGAGAGAGGAGTGGAGAGGGAGAGATTACTTCTGTACAGAAGGGTAAATTGGTGTTTTATCCAACTTAACCATGGAGCCAAGGCTTGAAATTCTTACTGGTGGTGAAGTGCAATGCTGGCAAGCAGAGGTAAAAATTTGGAGTGAAGGAGAATAGCAGAAGGGGGTCAAACAAGGCTCTTTCCAAAATATGCGAAAGTATTTGATGATGGTTTGACCAAGAACATGGAGTTTGCTTGCCATTAGATTTAACAAGATGAAAATATGGGTTGAAATAGAGAGGATCGCCAAGTTTGAGCTTGATTGAAGAAAGTTCACAATGTAACTTTATGAAACCCTAGAAATCAACAGAATCATATTCCTGTAGATCTACATATGCATTTCCATTCTCCTTGATGCACAACTTGGTGTGGTATCCTTATTTGGGTAATGGAACATGCCCACAAAGTTTGGGGTCAAGGGAAGAAACTTCAAACTGTAAAGTCGCTCAAATTTGGATCTAGACGGGAATGGTTCTGGAATATTGTGATGAAGCAAATCAATTGGGATAAAGATGAAACTTTGCAAGATCATCACCTATGACAATTTTTTGAGAATATTCCTGGAATTTATTGAGAATATTTTTTATATAATTATTTCAAAAGCTTGATTTGAGCAGAAAGGGTTTTGAGGGGTTTGCCCATTGTTTTGAACATGACCATGTGTTTAAACTCATATATATGGAACATATATGTCCACTAAATTTCCCTAAATTTTATGAAATATTTTCAAAGCATTAAAATAATTTTTCCCTATGAAAAACCATTTCTGGCCTTAAGAAAAAGCCTTTAAATAAAATAGTAAAATAATCTTTAAAGTTAACACTTGGTGGTTGTGGGAAGTCAGATATATATTAAGTTTCAAATAAAGCCTTTTGGGGAAAAGAATCCACCCAATTTAAGGACTGCAATGCAAACCTCAACTTAGGGGTTTTTGAAACCTAATTTGAATAAATTCTTATTGGTCAAAATAAATTTTGATAAAAATAGTTTTGGGTACTATTCACATGGCATGATCATTGGGAAAGGAGTTTGGGCCAAGGAAGATGAATATGGAGAGGAGTAGAACCTAAGAATGAAACAAGCAACAATTCCAACAAGCTCATGCACTGAAAAGTATTAATTGGTTCCAAATTTTATAAATCCAAGCATATCAAGGTGGTACAAACACAGGGTGTGACAGACCTACCCCCCTTAGAAGAATCTCGTCCCCGAGATTCCTAGGCTAAGCGCTAAAAAGATAAGGGAACTCAAATCTAAGATAGTCTTTATGCTTCTAGGTTGCTTCAGCTTCAGTGTGGTTGCTCCATTGGACCTTGAAGTACTTGATGGTGCGGCTCCACGTGCAATGGTCCGCTTCGTCCAGAATGCGAACTGGCCTCTCACGATAAGTGAGGTCTAGCTGAAGGTCGATGGCTTGATTATCGATGTCCTTGTAGAGGTCAGGGTGGTTGGGCACTTGAAGGCACTTTCAAAGTTGTGACATGTGAAAATCGTTGTGCACATCGGAGAGCTCAGAAGGTAGATCAAGCTGGTAGGCAACTTCTCCTAGTCTTGCGGTGATCTTGAAGGGGCCGATGTATCTTGGTGCAAGCTTTCCTTTGACATGGAAACGCTTGGTCCCTTTAAGAGGTGTGACTCGAAGATAGACATGATATCCATTGTCGAAGCTTATTTCTCGGCAGTGAGAGTCAACACAACTCTTCTGTCTTGAATTGGCGGTCCCCAGATGTTCTCGGACGAGTTGAACATAATCTTCTGCTTCGCAAAGAATATCTGGTCCAAAGACCAAACCTTCTCCTGTTTCTAACCAGTTGAGCGGAGTATGGCACTTGCGTCCATACATCACCTCAAACGGCGCCATCTGAAGACTTGACTGATAGCTGTTGTTGTAGGAGAACTCAGCAAAAGGTAGGAAATCTTCCCACTTGGCTCCATATGCCAAAACACAAGCACGGTGCATATCTTGGAGTATCTGATTTACTCGTTCTGTTTTCCCACCGGTTTGGGGGTGAAAGTCGGTGCTGAAAGAGAGCTTTGTCCCCATTGCTTCTTGAAACTTCTTCCAAAACCTTGAGGTAAAGTAGGTTCCTCGATCCGACACAATCCCCTTTGGAACTCCATGAAGAATTATGGTGCGGTGGATGTAAAGGTTTGCTAGCTGGCTTCCATCATAGGTGGTCCTGATAGGAATGAAATGGGCTACGTTGGTCAGGTGATTGACAATGACCCAAATGGAATCATGTCCCGTGCTTGACCTTGGTAATCCGGTGATCAAGTCCATCCCAATTTTGTCCCACTTCCATTCAGGCACATTGAGAGGTTGCAATAGTCCAGCGGGTCGGTAATGCTCAGCTTTGACTCTCTGGCATATGTCACACTTGGCAACAAAGGTGCCTATCTTCCGTTTCATGCCATGCCACCAGAATCTTGTCTTGATGTCTTGGTACATCTTGGTTCCTCCAGGATTGATTGAATACAGAGTTTCATGAGCTTCTTGCAAGATCAAATTCTTTAGCTCTTCTTTGTTGGGTACGAAAATGCGATTCCCGAACCATATGACTCTTTGCTCATCCACTAAGAATCCTCGGGCCTTGCCTACCTTGATCTTCCTCTTGATGCCTTCAATGCTCTCGTTTCCTTTCTGAGCTTCCTTAATATCATCCATCAAGGTAGGCTTTGCTTCGAGGTTGGTGAGGAATCCAGGTGCAACTAGTTCCAAGCCAAAGCTTTCAAGCTCTTCATACAGGTAGGGTAGCCTTTCCTTAATCATAGCACACAAGGAACAGGCCTTTCTGCATAAGGCGTCTGCTACCACGTTAGCCTTTCCGAGGTGCTATTGAACACTGAGGTCATAATCTTTGATCAACTCCAACTATCTTTGTTGCCTCATGTTCAATTCCCTCTAAGTGGAAATATGCTTTAAACTCTTGTGGTCTGTGTATATCTCAAATCGCTTCCCCAGAAAGTAATGTCGCCATGTCTTCAAGGCATGAACTATGGCTGCCAACTCAAGTCCATGAGTAGTGTAGTTCTCTTCATGATGAAGTAGCTGTCTGGATAGATATGCTACGACTCTAACTTCTTGCATCATAACACCTCCAAGCCGGTTCTCGATGCATCACAATATATCACAAACTCCTTGTGAATATCGGGGGTGGCCCAAACTGGGGTTGTGGTCAATCTCTTCTTGAGATCTTGGAAGCTTTCCTCGCACTTAGATGTCCATTCAGACTTCTTGTCCTTCTTCAAGAGTTGAGTCAAGGGTTGGGAAATGCTCGAGAATCCTTCGACGAACTTGCGGTAATATCTGAGGAAGCTTCTCACTTCCTTCACATTGGTTGGGGATTGCCATTCAGTCACGGCTTCAATCTTGGCAGGATCCACTGACAATCCTTTTGCAGTCAACACATGACCCAAGAATCCAACTTCATGCAACCAGAATTCACACTTGCTGCACTTGGTGTAAAGCTGGTGCTCTCGAAGCTTGTCTAGGACCAATCTCAGGTGATCCTCATGCTCTTCTTCACACTTGGAGAAGACGAGTATGTCATCAATGAAGACGACAACAAACTTGTCCAAGTACTACATGAAGACCTTGTTCATGAGGTGCATGAAGTAGGCAAGGGCATTGGTTAACCCAAATGACATGACCATGTACTCATACATTCTATACCGGGTTACAAATGCTGTCTTAGGAATGTCTTGGGGCTTGAACTTCAACTGGTAGTACCCAGACCTGAGGTCGATCTTGGAAAACACATTAGCTCCATTCAGCTGATCGAATAGGTCTTCAATCTTGGGAAGTGGGTACTTGTTCTTTATTGTGACCTCATTGAGAGAACGGTAATCGACACGGAGTTGGATAGTTCCGTCCCTCTTGGAAACAAATAGAATAAGTGATCCCCTAGGAGAGGCACTACGGAGAATGAATCCTTTTCTGAGCTACTCTGCCAGTTGCTTCTTCAATTCAGCCAAGTCTTCGGATCCCTTTCTATAGGGCTTCTTATCGATGGGCCATGACCCGGGCATTAGTTCAATGATGAACTCAATGTCGCGGTCAGGAAGCATCCCGGTCATCTCATCAGGAAATACATCCAGGTATTCACATATCACTGGCACTTGATCCTACTCAATTCCTGACAAACAGTTAGCCCGGGGGGCTTGAGTCGAGGTAGGGTTGAGAACATACTTGACTTCCACTCCTTGGCTATTGGTCATGGGAACAATCCTCTTGGCACAGTCTAACAAGCCTTCGTGCTTGGTTAACCAGTCCATGCCTAGGATCACGTCCAAGCCTTTTGACTTTAGGATGATAAGGTCTGCTAGGAAGCCTACCCCGTTGATGTTAATCTCAACTCCTTTACAACCTATCCCGGACTTCATAACTGATCCCAGGGTTTGTATCAATATACGACTACCCAGGGGTGTAGGCTTCATGCCACTCTCTAGTGCAAATTTTTGAGTAACAAAACAATGCGAAGCTCCACAGTCAGACAATACTGTTGCTAGGATTGAGTTGACGAGGAATGTACCCAGTATTACATCAGAGTCTTCCTGGGCTTCCTCAACGGTGACATGATTCACACGACCCTTGCCATTATTGGTCTGGTTGCGGGGAGCTGGATTCCTTGGTGGCGCTTCACGGCCTTCACCTTAGTTTGGCGCATTGGGGCGTGGTGCATCTGGCTTCTTGTTGGGGCACAACCTAGAGATGTGTCCTAGCTGACCACATGCAAAGCAAGTGACTTGTCCAGGGTTGTTGTTGTTGTTCCTACTGCCGTTGCTGCTATTGGGGTTGTTGTAAACTAGCCTGGATTCACATACTGCTGAGTCTGGTGGCTCGGACGAGGTGTAGGAGGTCTAGCCTGCTGCGGCTGATAGGTTGGCTTGGCTAGGGCTGGCTGCGAGGGGTGAGGCTTCAGTTTGCTAGAACTACCCTTGCTAATCATCTTGTGCTTGCAGGTGTCGTCTATGGCATGACACTTGTCTTCCATCATGATGGCCTTGTTCACCAGGTCAAAGAAGGTCCAACCGTTGCAGACAACGAGTTGATACTGGAGGGTCTACTGAAGTCCTTCCATGAAGCGTTCCACCTTGGCAGCCTCCGTGTTAACATCTTTAGGTGCATACCTTGATAGTAGGTTGAACTTCTACAGGTACTCCTTGATAGAGCCACTTCCTTGCTTCAGCACTCAGAATTCTCTCTTCTTGATAGCCATGATCCCAGAAGGAATGTGGGCGGTGCGGAATCCTTCCTTGAAGTTATCCCAAGTGATCACATGATCGCCTTGCATGACCTTGAATGCATCCCACCAAGCTCTGGCGGTACATCCGAGGCAGTGAGAGGCATACAACACCTTCTCACAATCCTCATTGCAATTGACCAGCGCAAGGAGGTCCTCGATGGTGCGCATCCAATCGTCAGCATCCAAGTGTTCAACAGTCTCGGTAAAGCTTGGGGGCGAATTCCTCATGAACTCAAACAGAGTGGAACGGCCATTGCCGTTCCTTCCTTGCTGCTGGTTGTTCACAAGGACTTGAGCCATCTCCTGAAAAGCATTGGCGTTGGCTTGGCGTTCCTCCCGGAGAACTTGGAGAAACTGAGCTATGGTCATGTTCTTCGGTGGAGGTGGTGGTGAGGGAATGTTGCCTTGTGGCTGCTCCTGGTGTCCTCTAGCCTGAGCAGTCCCACCAGATCCCTGTTGCTGGCTGGAGTTGTCGGCTTTAGGGTTGGTGAAGGAGCTGTTGCGGGTAGCGGTCACCATGCTGTTTGGAGCAGCCAAGTCAAACAACTAGGATAGATGAGAGGAAAAGAAAGAATGGAAAAGCATGCCTAAGGGGGTTGGTCGAGTGCAATCATGGTAAAACAATGGTCGAAGGACCAACACATACATTAAGATAAGATAGACGATGGAGTCGCTTACAAGTTGCCTAAGGCAAAAGCACGACTTGCATTGGAACACAAACAACAAAAACAAACAACAAGCACACATCGTTTCATATGAACCATTACATGGACTTGACTTCGCATGAGGGTACATGACTGATCCTACCCTAGGGGTTCTCGAAGTTAGGTGGTGGAGTGCTTTGCTTCTTGCCGAAGAGGAAGGAAGACTTTGTTGCTTGCTGGGACTCCTT
Source organism: Hordeum marinum (assembly GCA_022496015.1). Classification (NCBI taxonomy): domain Eukaryota; kingdom Viridiplantae; phylum Streptophyta; class Magnoliopsida; order Poales; family Poaceae; genus Hordeum; species Hordeum marinum. The sequence continues at coordinate 189,975,523 of CM039676.1, read as the reverse complement.
CTGGCATGATGCCCATACTTGCCATCCCAGAAATATGTGACGAAAACCCAGAGGTCTCTATTTGTCCTTGGTTCAAGATGTCAGTGGTTTGGCGGAGATGCTCTCGAATGTGGTGAAGTTCTTGGCGAATCTTCGCAGATTCCTTAATCAGGTTGGGAACCAGACTATCGATGGAGAGGCTGAAGTAGGTCTGAAATCTGAGGGGCACGACATCATCTTTGGATGGAACCAGTGTCTGACTTTTGCCGATGTCGTCCTCTCCGATGGGTAGGTAACGAGTAGGAGGCTCATCGGCCATCTCTGGAATGATTCCTCGAAGGTGGGTGAGTGCCTTCCGTGCAGCTGTCTCGACTGCGAGTGCTAGGGTTTCCATCTGTGGTCTTTCAAAGAACCAACTTGTCAGGGAGTCGTTTTCCTTCACGAACACCTCAACGTGATACTCCTTCGTGATGGCATCGACCCAGTGCTCGTGGTAGACGAAAACAGGTGGTTGGCGAAACTGGCACTTCTCCAGGCTATCCCCAAGGAGTAAGGTAAAACCGGATGCTGGGAGGGCTTCGGATACGAGGGCCATCTACAAGGTTTTGAACGAAGGAGAGTCAGCAAGGGATTGAAATAGCCTATAAGAGAAGAGAAGTATAAAATTTGTTGCACCTAGCAACTAGGCAATATTTTTTGAAATTTTTTTTATCCTATCTAACACCCATTCTAACTAAGGACTTCCTACAATCAGGATGGCTCTGATACAAGCTCTATGGGGACCCCGACTCATAAGTCGTGATCACCGAATGCACGTGTACAGTGATCCCAGAGATCAATGCTCACTGAACACACAGAAGCTGAATAACAAGTGTCTTAAATCCTTACATACCGTCTTATACAAATAAGGGCCAGCTAGGCCAAGTCTTACATAGATAGGCCCATAAGGGCCAACCACTTAAATATAACAAACAACGGAAATCTTGGTCGAAAGCATGAACCCATGCCATCCGCCTTAAACCGACATGCATTCTTACTGGGAAGCGTCCTAGCCCACATGTTCGTCACCAACGAACTCTTCACCATACTCCTACTCTTCCATGCCTAGCCAATTAAATAACCAGTGGCAAGCCAATGAGTACTTTGAATGTACTCACAAGAAACCCAAGTTGTGGAACAAGGTATAACAATGCATGATATGGCACTAGTAGGTAAGTTTTGCAGAAAGCTAATTTTGAGTGCAATGACATGATGAAAAACTTAAGTAAGCATGCATCAACTGTAGACAGGGGTTGATATGAATGAGTCACAGTCATCATCATAAGTAGGGGTGGAACATCTTATGTTCACCATCAGGCCAAGTCATCGGACTTAGCTCAAGTTGCACCTTTGTCACAAACACACACACACATCAGTTTGTGAAAACATGTAGACGTAGTTTAAGCAGCACCACCCAACTTTCCTTGACCATGACACGGCTATTCGAATAGTTTTACACTCTGCAGAGGTTGCAAACTTTACCCACAAGACTCGGGGAACTTCTGTGCCATCCACGAATCACGGTATATAACATACCCGAGGTAAGCACCCGAACAATGCCTTTCCCCTAACGATACTAAGCAAAGAGTCCAGTCGATCGGCACCCAGCCCTCATGATGTACATCATACGAGCCTCGCTCGAGATCGTACCATCCATGAAGGGACCAACAGTGTGCCCGGTGCCTGTGAAGATAGCACATGATTGTCCATACCGGCACGACCCCATATCGAGAGTGACCATGTCACCCCCGCCACTAGTAATGTGGGCTCTATGCTAGTACCCATCAAGGTAATCAACGAAGCCCCGTCCCATAAGGGGTACTATGGTTGTACATGTAAGGTTGGGATGTTCGACAAATCTTAAATCTAATCTATTTTCGAAAAACACACACACTCACTTACTCCAGTACACCACTTCTTTCTCAAGTGGTTACCCAACTCAACATCATCTCCCTCGGGCATTAGTGGCACCCAAAGGGTTTTTCGAAAAGTCTTTGAAATCATTTCTTTGTTTCCATCACCATGCATAATCCTGATCCCACTTGCGTAGCACCTACTAGCAACCTAACTACTCCCACCCGCACAACCCTCATAAGAATGGTAGGGTCATGCACCATGCAAGTATCAATGGTAGAGTATCGGAGGCATCCCACCAAAGGGGATACTACATCAACATGATCGTCATTCAGAAATAATGTGCTATATGTCATGCAAAAAGTGGTTTCATAGTCATGGTCAAAGGGCTGCTTGCCTTGCTCAACAAAGTCTTCGGGTCCAACTCCCTCTTCAATTGTGCAATCTATTGTCGCGATAAATAACAGGAATAATAAGCATTATACAAAAACAGAGCACAATCTCTACTAAAACAAATGTTGCACTATTTTGATAAATCCTAGATGTAATACTAAAAATATTCCCCTAAGATTTTGTAGTGAAAAAGGTTTTTAGAATTCATTTTTAACAGTGGCTAAAAATGCCAAACAGGGTTTTTAAAATAAAACACTACATAAAATATTTTCAAAATATTTCACAAATGGCTCTATAAAAATCTACAGAATATTCTAAGAGTTTTGGTGGAGAAATTATTGGATTTGGAGAAATACTGGGCTCTTAGGGATTTTTGGAAGTCATAACAGAAAAAGAAAAGAAAATGGGCATTATGCCCTGGGCCAGAACTGGTTGTAACTGGGCCGACCAGAGCAAAACAGCCCCAGGCGAACCGGTGCACCCGCTCTCGTCAGGTTCAAACCTGACGGGCGGGGCCCGTGTGCCAGAAAGATGGAGAGGGAGGCATGCGAGACAGAGGCTGACAAAGCGGGCCCCCTTGCCAGGGTCATCGCCAACCTCCGTTAGGGAGACGGTAGCGCTCACCGGCGTCAGCAGGGGGTGCGACAGCGGCAGGAGAGGATGGGAACGGAACCAGGGCATCATCGTTTGTCGGGTGGAGGTGGAGGGGAGCGCGGAGAGCAAAGGGTCGTCGACGATGAGGTAGCCACGGCGGAGAAGCTTCAGGTCAAGCTCGAACGGCTTGTTCCGGCCTGAAAAATGAACGCGGGAGACGTGGAAGAGGATCAGCGGACCGAAGGATTCCTATTGCAGGAAGAAATAGGGCCGGAGGGGCTCTACACGTGGAGATCGCCGGAGTCCCAAGGCGGCGGAGCTCTGGGTCGATCTGGGCACAAGGGCTCTGAGAGCTCAAATGAGCGTGTGGGTGGTCTAATGGGATGAGGAGGGTCCGAGAGGGGGCAGAGACGAGCTCGGGGCACCTTTGATAGTGGGGGCACGAGTCCATCGAGCTCATGTGCGCCGACGAGCTTGGGGATGAGGCAAGGGGCCGTGGGAGGGAGAGAGGAAATGCCTGCGGTCCTCCTAGGACTCGTCCAGGACCAAGGGAGAGAGAAGAGAGGAGAGAGAGCGGGCGTGTGAGGCTCATGGTTGGCTGAGCCAGGTGGCTCTCGACACGCGTGACCGCGGCCGTTGGTGAGAGAAGGAGGAGGGGTCCGACAAGGTGGCGTGACACAGACGCCGAGGGCATCTCGGGGGACACGAGGGGGAGGCCCTAGGTGGTCGGTGGCAGGGATTGGGTGGCGGCTACAGTGCTGTCGGGACACGAAACTGACACGATCATATGCTACGTTTATAGTTTGGGTCTTGTCCATCACACCATTCTCCTAATGATGTGATCCCGTTATCAAATGACATCTCATGTCCATGTCTATGAAACCTTGACCATCTTTGATCAACGAGCTAGTCTACTAGAGGCATACTAGGGACATAATGTTGTCTATATACCCACACATGTATTTAGTTTTCAATTAATACAATTTTAGCATGGATAATAAACGATCATACGAACAAGGAAATATAATAATAACTAATTTATTATTGCCTCTAGGGCATATTTCCATCAGGGTCCACACAACCGTGCAGTCCCCTCCACTGCAGCAGACTGTCAAGCGGCCACGGCGAGCTTCACATGCTGACGAGCTCGACGAAGCATCCATGGCCTCGTCCGGCCCATGCGATTGCCGGGACCAATGGTGGATCCTGGAAGATCGGTGAAAATAAGATGCACATATCACCATAGAGTGGCGCTGAGAAGCACACTGTCAGTCTGACAGGCGCAAAGGCCTAGACACCGGCAACTCTGTGCCTAGTGCTGGCGGGTACCTGTCTTATGATGTTGGGTGCCCTGCCTTCACTCGCGAGTTGTGACAAGTCCGTTGGCTGTCAGCCCGAGCTTTCAAACTAGAGCTGACGGAGAAACCCGACGAGAAACTGAACCCGGCAGAATTCCTGGGTATCTACACCATAGTTGTTCACGCTGCCAGGAGAAGATACAAAAAGGTGCTTGCCAACTACTTACCTTTGGCGCTCAAGCCAAACGTTAGGTCATGGCTGATGCACTTGCCGGAGAACTCCATTTTATCATGGGATGACCTGTGCAACGAGTTTGTTGGTGCCTTCACGGGTGGCCACTAAGAGCCTGGGCAGCCCAGTGACCTCCTAGTCCTATCGCAAAAGGAGGGAGAGACTCTGCAGAAGTACATTCAGAAATTTAGTCGAGTACACCGCAATATTCCAGAAATACACCTCATTCCCGTTATTGCCACATTCCATTCAAACATGTGAAATAGAAGAATGCAGGCCAAGATTAATTTCAAGCTACCAAAGACTATCAATGAGTTGTACACATTGGTGGACAAGTGTGCTCATGCCTAGCTAGGAAGGCGACTATCCAGAGAGGAGGTTGGTGTCGAAGTCAACTCAAACAACGATGACGACAATACCATTAGCTCCAAGGGGAAAAGCCAGAAGCGCAACAAGAAGCATAAGGGAAAAGCAGTGTTGGTCGTTGAGGGCTTTGGTGATTTTGACATGGGATAGAAGGCCAAGGCGGAGACCCCCGACAAAGGAGCTGTCACGTGCGCTGATAACTGGGAGGCTGCTGCCACTGAGAAAACTGGAAAGTCCGACAAGCCATACTGCAAGATCCACCACACCAAGGGCCATGATCTCCAAGAATGCCGCCAAGTTGAGCAGCTTTTCTAGAAGCAGAAGACCGAATACGAGAAACATGACAAGGAAAAACTAGCAAGAGGCCGTGAGAAGAAGGAAGCAAATGACATGAGTGAGATGAGGATGGCGAGGAGGATTCTAGTGATCGAGAATTCCAAAGGGCAACCAAAGCCATGTGTGTCGATGAGGGTGCATTCCTGCACTCCTCTCGCCGAAAACTTAAAAAATGGGCACATGAGGTCAACGCAATGGAACGGGCTGCTAAGTCCAGAAGGCCGCTTAGACGGTTCCGCATGCCTATCATATTTGATGGAGGACCGCCCTGACTACACCACTATGGTCAGGTGTGTGTCGTTTTTGTTTTCCCCAACAATTCGCAACCTCAAGGTCACCAAGATGTTAGTTGATGGCGGGGCGGGATTGAACTTAATCTCGCCGAAAGTGGTTGAAAGACTACAGATCTCTAACAAGGAGCTCTAGGCTAAGGGTTCAGTCCAAGGAATCAACCCTGACCGGGGCCAGCCCAAGGGAAAGATCACTTTGCCTGTCACATTTGGCAAGGAGCTGAACTACCGAATTGAAAAGATAGTGTTTATTGTGGCCGATCTCTCCTTGCCCTACTATGGGATTCTTGGGCGCCCCACCCTGGCAAAATTCATGGCAGCATCACACTACGCTTACAACACCCTGAAGATACCGGGCCCCATTGGAATTATCTCCATCCCATCTGACAAGAAGGACACAGTCATTTGCATAGATAAGATGTATCGAGACGCAGTAGGATCTGAGGTAGCGGAAGCCCCATCTCATGCCAAGATTCTAAGAAAGCAAAGAAATCTGGTGCGAACACAAGCGAGGACTCCGGGAAGCACGCCTCTTCGGAGTGCGCTACACCCGACAATGACCTGCTGGAAAGTTCCACCAGCAAGAAACCCAACGTCTCCTTTCCTGAGACGAACAAGGTCCCGGCAAGGTTGTATGGCACTGGTAGAACGTTCACCACATGTTCCACCCTTGATGACAAATAGGAAAGAATGCTTATTGCCTTCTTGCGGCCGAATGTCGATGTGTTTACCTGACATCCCCGGTGTTCCTAGGGAGGTAATTGAGCACCACCTTGCTGTCTGCCCCGATGCTAGGCCCGTCAAACAAAAGGTTAGGAAGTATGCTTTGGAGCGGTAGTAGTCCATTGCCGAGGAGATCAAGAAACTTGAAGCAGCCGGTTTGGTCAGAGGAGATTGCACCCAACTTGGTTAGCGAACCCGGTAGTGGTGCGCAAGGCGAATGGGAAATGGAGACTCTGCATAGACTTCACTGACTTGAACAAGACTTTCCCAACGGACCCTTTCCCCTTGCCATGCATCGATCACACTATTGATTCCACTTGTAGGTGTGACTTGCTTTCCTTTTTGGACGCCTACTCCGGATACCAGAAGATCTTCATGACTAAGGAAGATGAAGAGAAGACCGCGTTCATAACCCCATGTGGCACATATTGCTTTGTGTGGATGCCCTTCGGGTTAAAGAGAGCTGGTTCTACCTTTGCCAGAGACGTTCAGATTGGATTTGGACCTCAGCTGCACATAAACGTGGAGGCTTACATGGATGACATAGTGGTCAAGACCAAGGACAAATCCACTCTCATACAGGGCTGGGAAGAAACTTTTGCCAACCTGCGCAAGATCAATTTGAAGCTCAAACCCGAGAAGTGTGTGTTTCGCATCCCCTCCGGTGAGCTGCTTGGGTTCTTTGTATCTCAGCGAGGAATAGAAGCCAATCCTGATAAGATCAAAGCAATTAAACAGATACAAGCACCCAAGACCATCAAGGACATAAGGCGTTTGACCGGATGTGTTGCCGCATTGAGTAGATTCAGTTCCAAATCTGCTGATCGGGCCCTGCCGTTCTTTAAAATCTCGAAGAAGGTTGGCCAATGAAGTGGACCCTGGAAGCAGAGGCAGCGCTGCAAGACCTGATGGCTTATCTCTCCTCTGCTCCCACCTTGGTCACTCCTAAGACACAACAACCATTGCTGCTATACTTGGCGGCAACAAATCAAGTGGTTAGTGCAATGTTGGTGGCGCAGTGAGAGGTAAATGAAGACGCAACCGTTGTGATCGATGCTACCAGAGGCACGACTAAAACATCTGCAATAGGACCCAATACTGAGCAAGGGGGACCTCAACAAGCAAGAGAAGGCGGTTGCAGGGAAGTGGTGAAGAAGAAGGTGGTGCAGCGACCCATGTACTTTGTTAGCTCCCTGTTACAAGGGCCTAGATCAAGGTACTCTGTAGTGTAAAAGCTGATCATTGGCCTCATCATAGACACGAGGAAGTTGTGCCACTACTTCCAAGCCCACAAAATCATAGTTGTCACCCGTCTTCCACTTCAGCACATATTGAGGAACCCCGAAGCCACTGGCAGGTGTAGGATCAAAAGTAGTGCTAGAGGGGGGTGATTAGACTACTTGACCTAATAAAAATCTACTTTTTCCCAATTATAGTTTGTCACACCCTATGTTTGTATCACCTTGATGTGTTTGGGTTTATAATATTTGGAGCCAACTAAAACCTTTTCAAAGTGCGTGTGCTTGTTTGCAATGTTGTTTGCTTGCTTGATGATTGTGGTTGTGGCACTCCTAGATTCTAATCCATTTCATATTTATCGTCCATGACCCAAACCTCTTGTCTAATGATCATGCCATGTGAATAGTGCCCAAAAGTATTTTTTATCAAATTTTGTTTTAACCAAAAATGATTTATTCAAATTAGGTTTTCAAAAACCCCTGAAATGAGGTTTGCACTTCAAGTCCTCAAATTGGGTGGATTCTTCTTCCCCAAAAGCTTTACTTCAAACCTACTATCTTTATGACTTTCCAAAACCACCAAATATTAATTTTAAAGTTTATTTTTATATTTTATTTAAAGGCTTTTTCTTAAGGCCAGAAATGGTTTCTCATAGGGAAAAATTGTTTAAATGCTTTCAAAATGTTTGAGAAAATTTAGGGAAACTCAGTGGACATATATTTTGCATATATATGAGTTTCAACACAAGGGCATGATCAAATCATGGGAAAACCCCTCAAAACCCTTTCTGTTCAAATCAAGCTTTTGGAATATTTCTATAAGAAATATTCTCAAATTAATTCCAGGAAAATTCCAGTAAGTCAACACCATCATAAGTGATGGTCTTGCAAAGTTTCATCTCTATCCAAGTTGATTTGCTTCATCAAACCATCCCAAAACCCTCTCTGTCCAGATTAAAATTTGAACAACTTTTCATTGTGAAGTGTCTCCCCTTGACCCAAAACTTTGTGGGCTTGATTTATTGACCAAATAGTGATGCCACACTAACTGGTGCATCAAGGGTAAAAGCCTAGCATCACTAGATCTACAGAAACCTAATTCTGTTAGTTTCTAGGGTTTACCAAGATTCCATTGTCAACTTATACCCCTTGACATCAAACTTGGTGAATCATCTCATTCTTACCTAGCCTTTGACCCTGGTAAATATCTCAGTAAGTTGGTAGATTCTTCTTGCCCAAAACCTTATCAAACACCTTCTGGTAATATAGTAAAGTTGCTATTTCTACCCCTTCCTCTTTTATGCTTACCCCCAAATTCTTACCACAGCCTCTGGTAAGTACGTTGCACCTCCAGTAACTCTCCGTGGCCAAGACTCCTTGGGTAAGTGGGGTAAAATCCTCATTTTACCCCCTGGACAGGAGTTTTCCATCTGTCTCTCTCAGCCTTCCTTCTCTCCTAATGAACCCCAGAGCATCCAAGGCATTTTTTCCTCTTATCCTAAGGCCCTAGATCCCCCTAGACATAGGTGGCCATGCAGAAGACACCGTTGGCATGCCGTGGCATGCCAAACGCGCGCTCTGGAACGCGCTACAGTGTCGACAGGTGCCCCGTCCGCCTCGGGCTCCCCCCTCTCGCCACTTGGCTGGCCTCGGCGTCCGGGACACGCCAGCTGGTTGGCCACTCCTCTCTCCTCCTCCCTTGCCCTTTCCCACGCATGCCGAGCACCGCCCGGCTCGGCCAACCCACGGCCTCACACGCGCGAGCCTTTCTCCCTCTCTCTTCCCTCCCTAGGGCCTAGACCGTCCCAGAAACACCCCTGATTCGCCCCCTCTCTCCCATGCCTCTGGCCCTGGCCACGAGCTCGCGGGCACACCCGAGCTCGGTGGACCGAGGGCCGCCTACTTAAGGCCCTCCCCGAGCTCTCTCTCCCCCTCTGGTCGCTCTCTCCTCTCCCTAGGAGCCCCCAGCACGCTCCGAAGACCTCCCGAAGCCCTTGCGCTTGGGATCGAGCCGAGGACCGCTGCGGCGACCTTGCCACTGATCTCCTGGTAGAGGCCCCCTCCGGTCCCCATTCTTCTCCCGCTGGTCTCCCCTCGCTCTCCTGATCCGTTTCCCCCTCTCCCCGGTCCTGTTTGCAGCTCAGAGAGGCCCCAGTGAACCCTCCTGAAGCATCCTCCACCGTAGGAGCTCATCGTCAGCGACTCCGACCGCCTCTGGCACTCTTTGACCTCTAGAGGAACGACGGGTCGACGTTGAGCTCTTCCCCGCCTTCGCCTGCCATCGTCGTGCCCTGTATCGTCGCCGGTGAGCGCGTCGGCCTCCCTGCCGTGAGGTTGAAGATGACAGGTGGGTCCCGCCTGTCATGCTCACCTCCCTTCCCCTCCTCTCTCAGTCGTTGGCCTTCGGGCCCCAGCCGTAAGGTTTTAACGCGGGCGCTTGTGCGCCGGTTCGCCTGGGCTGGTTGGCCTCTGGGCCGGCCCAGCTGCTGGCCACCTCCGGCCAGGACACTATGCCCTTCTCTTTTCCTTTTTTCTTTTTCTATGGGACATTGCAAAAATTCCACAAATTTATATGTTCATGTAAATCCAAATATTCTTCCACCTTAAATCTTGAAATAATCCATAGAATTTATTAGTGCCATTTGTAAAAATGTTGGAAAACATTTGATGTACTGTTTTAATTTAAACCCCCTATTTAGCACTATAAGCTCCTGTTTTAAATAGTTTTAAAACCTTTTTGAGTTCAAAAACCTTGACTAATATTTTTAGAATATCTTGTGGTATTTATCAGAGTAGGGTAGCATTTTTGATAGTAGCTTGTGTGCTCTGTTTTTGTGTGTTGCTTATTTTTATCACTATTTATTCGCGACGAGAGATTGCGCGGTTGATGAAGAAGTTGAACCTGAAGACTTCGAAGACCCCAAAGACTTTGTTGAGCTAGGCAAGCAGCCCTTTGACCATGTTAAGAAACTTTTTCATGCATGTCATATAGCACTTGTTGTTTCAATGATTGATCATGATGAGGTGTCCCCCTTCGGTGGATTACCTCTGATACCTTAACCGTTGACACTTGCATCGAGCAAGACCCTACCACCTTATGAGGGTTATGTGGGTGGGAGTAGTTAGGTTGCTAATAGATGCTACGCAAATGGGATGGGATTTATGCATAGTGGTGGAAAGGAAGTGGTTCTTTCAAAGACCTTTCGAAAACCCCGTTGGGTGCCACTAATGCCCGAGGGAGATGATGATGAGATGGGTGACCACTTGAGAAAGAAGTGGTGTACCAGTACAAGTGAGTGTTGTGGTTTTCGAAAATGGATTGGTGTAAGTTGCGACCGTTATTCCAACCTTACATGTACGACCACGATCCCCCTTATGGGACGGGGCTTTGTTGAGTACTATGGTTGGTGGTAGCAAGGAGCCCTCATTACTAGTGGCAAGAGTGAAGTGGTCACTCTTGAGACGGGGTCGTCCCGGAAGTGGAAGGCCATGCACTATCTTTACAGGCACCGGGCACACCGTTGCGTGCCCTCATGGATGATACGGGTGATGTACATCATGAGGGATGGCACCAACGAGTGGAATGTTTGTTTAGTGTCACCGTGGGAAAGGCATTGTTCGGGTGCTTACCTCGGGTATGTTATATATACCGCGAGTCGTGGATGACAAGGAAGTTCCCCGAGTCTTGTGGGTAAAGAGTGCAACCTCTGCAGAGTGTAAAACTATTCGAATAGCCGTGTCCACGGTCAAGGACAGTTGGATGACCGCTCTTGTGCTACGTCCAAGTGTTTTCTCAAACTTGTGTGTGTGTTGGAGACAAAGATGGTACTTGAGCTATGTCCGATGTCTTAGCTTGGAAATTGGTATAAGTCCTATGACTTAGCATGATGAATGAACATGATACGTTCGACCCTTGCTTATGATGATATCTACAACCTGTTCATATGGATATCTGCCAAACTGTTGATGCATGCTTACTTAGATTCTTGATCATGTCATTACATTAAAAATTGGCTTTCCGCAAATTACCTACTTAGTGCTATATCATGCATCATTATTACCTTGTTCCAGAACTTGGGTTGCTTGCGAGTACATTCAAAGTACTCATTGGCTTGCCACTTGTTATTTAATTGGCCAGGCATGGAAGAACATGAGTATGTTGAAGAGTTCGTTGTGACGAACATCCAAACTAGGACGCTTCCGAGTCAGAATGCCTGTAGGTTAAGGCAGATGGCATGGGTTCACACTTTCGATCAAGATTTCCATTGCTTGTTCTATTTAAGTGTTTGGCCCTTGTGGCCCTATCTATGTAAGACTAGACCTTCATGGTCTTTATTTGTGTAAGACGCTAAATGTGGATGTAAGACTCTTGTTATTCAGCTTCTGTGTGTTCAGTGAGCATTTATCTCTGGGATCACTGTACACGTGCATTCGGTGATCATGACTTATGAGTTGGGGTCCCCACAGAGCTGGTATCAGAGCCATCCTGACTGTAGGAAGCCCTTAGTTAGCATGGACGTTAGTCAGGATAAAACTATTTTCAAAACTACGCCTAGCATTGGTACTTAGAAATTCTGCACCAATTACCCCTTCTATTCTTCACACAACACTTGCTAACTCTCCTCCCTTCAAACCTTTGTAGATGGCCATCATACCCGAAGCCTTCCTAACATCCGGATTTCCCTTACTCCTTGGGGATAGCCTGGAGAAGTGCTAGTTTCTCCAACCACCCATTTTCCTCTACCACGAGCACTGGGTCGATGCCGTCATGAAGGAGTACCACATAGATCTGGTCGTGAAGGCAAACGACTCCCCGACTAGTTGGTTCTTTGAAGGACCATGGATGGAGACGATGATGCTTGCAGTCGAGACAGCTGCACGCAAGGCACCCCTACACCTTCCAGACATCATTCGAGCTGGCTACTCGCTTTCTTCCCTTCAGGAAGGATGACCATGGTGAGAGTTGGACGTTGATTCCGACCAAGGAAGAAGGCACACCACTTAGGTTCCAGACCTACTTCAGCCTCTCTTCCGATAGTCTCGTTCATAACCTGATGAAGTAGGTTGTGAAGTTCCGCGAGGAACTTCACCACACTCGGGAGCTACTTCAGCCATCCAAGACGAAGCCAGACAAGATCAAGAAGGATGGAGCCCCGAGGGACGACCAACTGTCACTTATCGAGGAGGAGTACCCCCAGCTAGTGATGCACCTAAACGTCGTTGTCACATGAGTGCGAAGGAGTACCGTGAGCTCTTCACCGACCCGCCGGCAAAGCGTCGTCGGGATGGACCTCCTTGTTCCCTGACCCCTTCGACCGGGAATGATGCTCTTTCAAATGATGAACAGGAGGAAGACCCAGAGGAGCGTGACTACGAGACCGAGCACTCCACCACGTGAGTCCGAGAACCCCTAGGGTAGGATCAGTCATCTACCCCTCATGCAAAGTCGAGTCCGTGTAATGGTTCATATGAAACCATCTATGCTTGTTGTTTGTTTTGTTGTTTGTGTTCTGATGCAAGTCATGCTTTTGCCTTAGGCAACATGTAAGCGACTCCATCGTCTATCTTAATATATGTTGGTCCTTCGACCTTTGTTTTAACACACTTGCACTCGACCAACACCCCTTAGGCGCGTTTTTCCGTTTTTGCTTTTCCTCTCGTCTATCCCAGCTGTTTGACTTGGCTACTCCAAATAGGATGGTGACTGCTACCCGCAACAGCTCCTTCACCAACCCTGAAGCCGGCAACTTGAGCCAGCAACAGGGAGCTGGTGGGGCTGCTCACGCTGGTGGACACCAGGAGCAGCCACAAGGCGACATTCCCCCGCCACCACCTCCACTGGAGAACATGACCATAGCTCAGTTTCTCCAAGTTCTTCAGGAGGAACACCAAGCCAACAATGCTGCTATCTAGCAGATGGCTCAGGCGCTTGTGAACAACCAGCAGCAAGGCAGGAATGGCAATGGTCGTTCCATGTTGTCTGAGTTCATGAGGAATTCACCCCAAACCTTCACCGAGACTACTGAACCATTGGATGCTGATGACTAGATCCGCACCATCGAGGATCTCCATACATTGGTCAATTGCAATGAGGACCGTGAGAAGGTGCTTTATGCCTCTCACTGCCTCGGAGGTACTGCTCGAGCCTGGTGGGATGGATTCAAGGTCATGCAAGGAGAACGTGTGATCACATGGAATGACTTCAAGGAAGGATTCCGCACCGCCCACATTCCTTCTGGGATCATGGCTATGAAGAAGAGAGAATTCTGAGCACTGAAGCAAGAAAGTGGCTCTCTCAAGGAGTCCATGTACAAGTTCAACCTGCTGTCAAGATATGCACCTAAAGATGTCAACACGAAGGCTGCCAGGAAGGAACGCTTGATGGAAGGACTTCAACAGACCCTACAGTATCAGCTCATTGTCTGTGACTATCGCACCTTCTTCGACCTGGTGAACAAGTCCCTCATGCTGGAAGACAAGCGTCGTGCCATAGATGACACTCGCAAGCGCAAGATGATCAGCAAGGGTAGCTCAAGCAACTAGAAGCCTCGCCCCTGGCAGCCCCAGCCAAGCCGACCTATCAGCCACAACAGGCTAGACCTCCTGCACCTCGTCCGAGCTACCAGCCTCAGCAGTATGCCAATCCCAGGCCAGCTTACAACAACAACCCCAATAACAACAACGGTGGCAGAAACTTCAACAACAACAACCCTGGGCAAGTCACTTGCTTTGGATGTGGTCAGTCTGGATACATCTCTAAGCTTTGCCCCAACAGGAAGCGAGATGCACCGCACCCCAATGCGCCAAACCAAGGTCAAGCCCATGGAGCACCACCAAGGAACCCAGCTCCCTGCAACCAGCCCAACAATGGAAAGGGTCATGTGAATCACATCACCGCAGAGGAAGCCTAGGAAGACCCAGACGTCATACTGGGTATGTTCCTCATCAACTCAACCCTAGCAACAGTATTGTTTGATTGTGGAGCTTCGCATTCTATTGTCACCCAAAAGTTTGCATTAGAGAGTGGCATGAAACCTACACCCCAAGGTAGTCTTATGTTGATACAAACCCCGGGTTCAGTTATGAAGTCTAGGATAGGGTGCAAAGGAGTAAACTTCGACATCAACGTGGTAGACTTCCTAGCAGACCTTATAGTTCTGGATTCACCCGGCTTGGATGTCATCCTTGGCATGAATTGGTTGACTAAGCACCAAGGCATGTTAGACTGTGCCAAGGGGATTGTCACTATGACCAATAGCCAAGGAGTGGAAGTCAAGTATGTTCCCAACCCTGCCACCTCTCAATCCCCTCAGGCTAACTGCCTATCGGGAGTTGTGTTGGATCAAGTCCAATGGTATGTGAGTACCCTAATGTGTTTCCTGATGATCTGCCTGGAATGCCTCCTGACCGTGACGTTGAGTTCATCATTGAGCTTATGCCCGAATCAAGGCCCATCTATAAGAAGGCCTACAGGATGGGATCCGAAGAGTTGGCTGAGTTGAAGAAGCAACTGGTAGAGCAGCTCAAAAAAGGATGTATTCACCCTAGTGCCTCTCCTTGGGGATCGCCTGTTCTATTTGTGTCAAAGAGGGACGGAACTATCAGACTTTGTGTCGATTACCGTTCTCTCAATGAAGTCACAATAAAGAACAAGTACCCACTCCCCAAGATTGAAGACCTGTTTGATCAGTTGAATGGAGCCAAGGTGTTCTACAAGAACGACCTCGGGTATGGGTACTATCAGCTGAAGATTAGACCCCAAGATATTCCGAAGACGGCGTTTGTAACCTAGTATGGCCTGTGTGAATACACGGTCATGTCATTTGGGTTAACCAATGCCCTTGTCCGCTTCATGTACCTCATGAACAAGGTCTTCATGGAATACTTGGACAAGTTCATTGTCGTCTTCATTGATGACATACTTGTCTTCTCCAAGTCTGAATAGGAGCACGAGGAACACTTGAGATTGGTCCTAGGAAAGCTTCGAGGGCATCAGCTTTAAGCCAAGTTCAGCAAGTGTGAATTCTGGCTGGATGAAGTTGGATTCCTGGGTCATGTGTTCACTGTACAAGCATTGTTAGTGGATCCTGCCAATATTGAAGCCGTGACTGAATGGAAAACCCCAACCACCGTGAAGGAAGTCAGGAGCTTCCTCGGACTCGTGGGATATCAACGCAAGTTCGTGGAAGGATTCTCGAGCATTGCCCGACCCATGACCCATCTTTTGAAGAAGGACAAGAAGTTCGAATGGACAGCAAAGTGCGAAGAAAGATTCCAAGAGCTCAAGAAGAGATTGACCACAACCCCAGTTTTGGCCACCCCTGATATTCACAAGGAGTTTGTGATATATTGTGATGAATCAAGAACTGGGCTTGGAGGTGTTCTGGTGCAAGAAGGCAGAGTCGTAGCATATCTATCCAGACAACTACGTCCTCATGAAGAGAACTACGCAACTCATGATCTCAAGTTGGCAGCCATTGTTCATGCCTTGAAGACATGGCGACATTACCTTCTGGGGAAGCGATGTGAGATATTCACAGACCACAAGAGTTTGAAGTATATCGTCACTCAAAGGGAATTGAACATGAGGCCGTAAAGATGGTTGGAGTTGATCAAGGATTACGACCTCAGTGTTTAGTACCACCCCGGAAAGGCCAACGTGGTAGCAGACACCTTAAGCATAAAGGCTTGTTCCTTGAATGCTATGATTAAGGAAAGGATACCCGTCTTGTATGAAGAACTTGAGAGCTTTGGCTTGGAACTGGTTGCACCCGGATTCCTCACTAACCTCGAAGCAAAGCCTACCTTGATGGATGATATCAAAGAAGCATAGAAGGGGCATGAGAGCATTGAAGGCATCAAGAGGAAGATCAAGGCAGGCAGGGCCCTAGAATTCTCGGTGGATGAACATGGAGTTATATGGTTCAGGAATCGCATCTGCGTACCCAAGAAGGAGGATCTCAAGAACATGATCTTGCAAGAAGCTCATGACACTCCTTACTCCGTCCATCCTGGGGGAACCAAGATGTATCAAGACCTCAAGGCAAGATTCTGGTGGCATGGTATGAAATGGGAAATAGGCACATTTGTCGCCAAGTGTGACACATGCCAGAGAGTCAAGGCTGAGCATCAGCGACCCACTGGGCTATTGCAGCCTCTCAAAGTGCCTGGATGGAAGTGGGACAAAGTCGGGATGGATTTCATCATCGGATTACCAAGGTCAAGCAAAGGACATTATTCCATTTGGGTCATTGTTGATCACCTGACCAAGGTAGCCCACTTCATTCCCGTCAAGACAACCTACAATGGGAACCAGTTGGCCAACCTCTACATCAACCAGATTGTGAACCTCCATGGAGTTCCTAAGGAGATTGTATCGGACAGAGGCACCCAATTTACCTCAAGGTTCTGGAATAGGTTCCAAGAAGCCTTGGGAACCAAGCTCTCCTTCAGCACTGCGTTCCACCCTCAGACCGGTGGGCAAACAAAAGGAGTAAATCAGATATTCGAAGATATGCTCCGTGCTTGTGTTTTAGCATATGGAGCCCAGTGGGAGGATTCCCTACCATTCGTCGAGTTCTCCTACAACAACAGCTACCAAGCGAGTCTTCAGATGGCACCATTCGAGGTGTTGTATGGATGCAAGTGCCATACTCCCCTCAACTGGTCAGAAATCGGAGAAGGGTTAGTTTTTGGGACAGACATCCTCCGCGAAGCAGAAGAGCAAGTTCAACTCGTCCGAGAGCGACTCGAGACCGCCAAGACTAGGCAGAAGAGCTACACCGTCTCTCACCGTCGGGACATGAGTTTCCGTGTTGGGGACCATGTTTACCTCCGAGTCACACCTCTCAAAGGGAACAAGCGTTTCCACGTCAAGGGAAAGCTTGCACCAAGATTCATCGGCCCCTTCAAGATCACCGACAGGCGAGGAGAAGTTGCCTATCAGCTAGAGCTACCTTCCAAGCTATCGGATGTGCAAAATGTCTTTCATGTGTGAGAACTCCAGAAGTGTCTGCAAGTTCCCAACCGCCCATACCTCTACAAGGACATCGACCATCAAGCCATCGAACTTCAGCCAGACCTCACTTATCATGAGAGGCCAGTTTGCATTTTGGATGAAGCCAAGCGCTGCACCCAAAGCCGCACCATCACGTACTTCAAGGTCCAGTGGAGCAACCACACTGAAGCTGAAGCAACCTCGGAACGTGAAGACTATCTTAGATCTGAGTTCCCTTATCTTTTTAGCGCCTAGCCTAGGAATCTCAGGGACGAGATTCTTGTAAGGGGGGGACGGTTTGGCACACCCTGTGTTTGTATCACCTTGATGTGTTTGGGTTTATAAAATTTGGTGCCAGCTAAAACTTTTTCAAAGTTCTTGTGCTTGTTTGCAATGTTGTTTGCTTGCTTGATGATTGTGGTTGTGGCAATCCTAGATTCTAATCCACTTCATATTTATCGTCCTTGACCCAAACCTCTTGCCCAATGATCATGCCATGTGAATAGTGCCCAAAAATATTTTTATCAAATTTTGTCTTAACCAAAAATGATTTATTCAAATTAGGTTTTCAAAACCCCCTGAAATGAGGTTTGCACTTCAAGTCCTCAAATTGGGTGGATTCTTCCTCCCCAAAAGCTTTACTTAAAACATACTATCTTTATGACTTTCTAAAACCACCAAATATTAATTTTAAAGATTAATTTTATATTTTATTTAAAGGATTTTTTGTAAGGCCAGAAATGGTTTCTCATAGGAAAAAAATATTTAAATGCTTTCAAAATATTTGAGAAACTTTAGGGAACTTAGTGGATATATATTTTCCATATATATATGAGTTTCAACACAAGGGCATGATCAAATCATGGGCAAAACCCCTCAAAACCCTTTTTGTTCAAATCAAACTTTTGGAATATTTCTATAATAAATATTCTCAAATTAATTCTAGGAAAATACCAGCAAGTCAGCACCATCATAATTGATGGTCTTGCAAAGTTTCATCTCTATCCAAGTTGACTTGCTTCATCAAACCTTCCCAAACCCTCTCTGTCTAGATTCAAATTTGAACAAGTTTTCATTGTTAAGTGTCTCCCCATGGCCCCAAACTTTGTGGGCATAGAGGAGCATGCCTAAGGGGGTGGTATAGTGCAAGTGCAATCAAGCAAGTGTCGAAAAGGCCAAACACAAACATCAAGGTAATGTAGGTGATAGAGTCGTGCACTTGTTGCCTAGGGCCAAAGTGTGACTTACACCAAAGCGCAAACAGGAAAAACAAACAACACACATCATGGTCCCATTCGAACCATCATATGGACTCGACTTCGCATAGGGGACACACCCTACCCTAGGGGTCCTCAGACTCAGTAGTCATGCTTGCTTCTTGTCTTGGAGAGGAGTCCGCTTAGTCTTGTGGGTCTTCTTCAGGTGTCGCTACGTCTTTGGTTGTTTTTCATCGAAACGATCCTGGTTGCACCTGAAGAGTCCTTGATGACTTCGGGTCTGTTTAGTTGACGATGAAGGTGATTCTTCACGGCTGTTGCTGATAGGGTTTTCTGGTGTCCTCATGATCGTGACAATGCCTTGTTGTCCTCTGAGACATCGAGGGTTCCAGGTAGGCAACCTTTTATGCAATGACATTAACAAGGCATGGTATAGTTATATCCTGTCGGTCTCGTTGACGATATCATCGGCACCAAGAGTGGGGAATGATGAGAACTGTTTTCCTGCTCACTAGAGTGAGGCGGACCAAATTTCAAGGTTCTCATTCACCGGTGGTTACCGATACAACAACGAAAAGGACATGGTTGCTCTATTAGTGATGCATTAGCATGACATTGCATGTCTTGTGCCATGGTCATCGAAGGCTAGGGCGGCATCCTCCTAGGGCTGTATTGAGGGTGTCACCATCATCGAACTCTTGACATCCTCATCCTTTGGGAAGGTATCCTCTACTGGTAACTCCTTGTCTAGAGTCGCCATCTTGGGTCCAGGATATATCGGCAATCGTTTGGTAAGGTGGCCTCCTTCCAGGTTACCCACAAGGATTACAAGGAATCCCAGGGATAGAGGCACGAGGGTAGTAGCGGCCATTTGCAAAGTTTTGAAAATTAGACGAGGAGAGCCAAAAGAAAATTGGTGTGGAAGTGCTAGGCACAATCCTTCAGTTTATTTGAAAGCTTAGAAGAGCTAAGAAATATGGTAGCCTTTGCAAGTGTTTTGAAGGGTCTGGGAAAACAATTTTGTCCTAACTAATGTCCGTGCTAACTAAGTGCTTCCTACAGTCAGGATGGCTCTAATACCAGCTCTATGGGGACCCCAACTCATAAGTCATGATCACCGAATGCACGTGTACAGTGATCCCAAAGATCAATGCACACTGAACACACAGAAGCTGAATAACAAGAGTCTTACATCCACACTTAACGTCTTACACAAATAATGACCACGAAGGTCTTAGTATTACATAGATAGGGCCACACGGGACAAACACTTAAATAGAACAAACAACGGAAATCTTGGTTGAAAGCATGAACCCATGCCATCTGCCTTAACATAAAGGCATTGTGACTGGGAAGCGTCCTAGTTCGCATCTTCATCTCCAACGAACTCTTCAACATACTCCTGTTCTTCCGTGTGTGGACAATTAAATAACCAGTGGCAAGCCAATGAGTACTTTGAATGTACTCGCAAGCAACCCAAGTGTGGAACGTGGTAACAATGATGCATGGTATAGCACTAAGTAGGTAAATTTGCGAAAAGCTAATTTTGTATGCAAATGACATGATCAAGTAACTAGTAAGCATGCATCAACAACTAGCAGGTATCCATGTGAACAAATTGCAGATATCATCCCAAGTAGGGGTAGAACATCTCATGTTCTTTCATCATGCCAATCCATCGGAATTATTTTAATTCCCTCTCTAAGTCATCGGACTCAGCTCATGTGACCTCATGTCACCATCTCATCCGTACTCTCACCAAGTTTCACAAAAACATCCGGACGTAGTATAAGAAGGACCTCCAATTGTCCATGATCGCGGACGCGACTATTCGAATAGTTTTACACTCTGCAGAGGTTGCACACTTTACCCACAGAACTCGGGGAACTTCCATGTCATCCACGACTCGCGGTATATAACATACCCGAGGTAAGCACCCGAACAATGCCTTTCCCCTAGCGATACTAAACAAAGAGTCCACTCAATTGGTACCCAGCCCTCACGATGTACATCACACGAGCCTCCTCTAATAGTACCATCCATGAGGGGACCAACGGTGTGCCCGGTGCTTGTGAAGACAGCACATGATCGTACATACCGGTACGACCCCGTATCGAGAGTGACCACACCACTCCCGCCACTAGTAATGCGGGCTCCTTGCCAGTACCCACCATGGTAATCAACAAAGCCACGTCCCATAAGGGGTATCGTGGTTGCGCCTGTAAGGTTGGGACGGTCAACAGACCTTAGAACTCTCTGTTTTCGAAAACACATACTCACTTGTTCTGGCACACCACTTCTTTCTCAAGTGGTTGCCCATCTCATCAATATCTCCCTCGGGCAATAGTGGCACCCGACGGGGTTTTCGAAAGTTCTTGAAATCATTTCTCTCTTTCCATCACTATGCATAGTCCCGATCCCACTTGTGTAGCATCTACTAGCATCCTATCTATACCCACCCGCATAACCCTCATAAGGTGGTAGGGTCATGCACGATGCAAGTGTCAAAGGAAAAGTATCGGAGGCATCCCATTGAAAGGGGAACACCACATCACATGATCAATTATGATGAAAGTAAAGTGCTATATGACATGCAATAAAAATTGTTTCTCATCGTGGTCAAAGGGTTTCTTGCCTGGCTTAGCAGCGTCTTCGAGTTCTTCACATGCTTCTCGTCCACCTCCGAGCACTCCGTATATCTCATCAACTACCATCGGTAAACAACCATAATAAGTAACACAGCAAGCAGAAAATAAAAGTGCTCTATTAAATAGGAGTTTTATTTTTCTTGGTAGGAAGGTTTCATTGGATGTGGATCAAGGAGAAGTTTCTGAATGGAGGAAAAGATGGGAATGATAATCCTTTAAGATGTCAGTAGAAAATATTTTTATAACAATGAGTGAAGGTACCCATTTAATAGGGTGTGATTTTAGAAACATTTAGGAAGTGGTTTTTCTGGTTTTGGAGTTGGTAAGAATAACCTAGGGATTTTCAAAGTGGGTCACATATGAATAAATGGCCCAATAATATACATTGCAGAATAAGTGTATGGAAAAATTATCACTACTAAGTGCATGAATTTAGATACACCTAGGAACTTGAATCACTCCATTTGGAGTCCATAGGAATTCTCTAGGAATTGGCAAAGTGGGGTTCTACAGGGTTCAAAATCAAATTTGAATTTGAACTCAACAAAAAATATTTATAGAAAAATGTTGAATGCACTTATTTGGTTAGGCCAAGATTTTAGAAGCTTGTAGGAATTTGAATCACTAAATTTGGAGTTCAAATGAATTTATTATGAATTTAACAATACTCTGGAAAAAGAAAAAGGGCTAAAGAAATTACCCACAAGAAATGGGCTAAAATGCACTCGGGGTGCAAGACAGCCTCTGGGCCAGCCCGATGGCGCGGCTAGGTGGGGAAGGATACCACGTCGAAGGCGCCCTGCGGGCATACGCCTTCCCATGGGAAAGGCGGCCTCGAGTGGATCCCGCCTCCACTTAAAGCGGGGCCCGGCCCTTGTGCCACTTACAGAGGGGGCCCGCTAGTCAGGTCCATCCTCCTCCTCCCACCCGAACAGAGGGCAGGCAGGGGATGGAGACCCGAGCACTTGCCGGTGCCGCCCCGATGGCACACGCCACCCCCAGCAGTCGCCCGACCACCGGAGCCCTCGGGAGGATGTCCCGCGTCCGCCGGGTAGCCCCATTTCTGCGGGGAGGCGGCGGAGCGGGAAGGGTTTCGACCACCGCGGGGGCCAGCGACGGCGACCACGGGAGCAGCGTGCCTACTGCCTTGGGCCAGGGACAAAGGTCGGGGAGGAGCGCGACAATAAGGGGTGGAGGCTAGCAAGGTCTACGAAAGAGAGGAGGGGCTAGAGCTGCCCGGACTTGCCCGGGGCCGAGGCGGCTCCCTTTCGGCCATGAGAGGCATAGGGAGCTCGGGGAATCCAACGGCTCGATCTAGGAGGCACCTGGGAGGAAGGCAGAGTAAGACGGGCAAGAGGGGGGACATGGGAACGACCTTAAGGACGGGAACGGCCAGAGAGAGCTCGGGTGGCCTCGGATGCGCTTCAGGCTAGGCGAGCATGCATGCCAGAGAGGTGTTGGAGCTTAGCGAGCATCGGGGAGGGGCGTGGGAGGCAAGGAGGGATTCCCTGACACGTTTTGGTGCTCTCCAATGGTCGGACATGAGCTACATGACAAGCTCAAGGGGCAGAGCACCGTTGCTGCATGCCTGCAGCGTGGTCACCATGCTAACCCTTGTCCAGTGAGACTTTTTGGTCGGCAAAAGCTGTCAAGGGTGTGAGGCACACATGCAGAAGAGCATTGGAAGAATTATCATGGTAAATGGAGCTAGTCATATGGGTATTTTACTGGGAGTAATTTTGCAGCAGCAAATTGGAGACTCATCTAAGGGGTTTGTAATGGAGGTCATTGGGGATAAAACTTTGTCTAGTGGTCTGGTTATGGAATTACTACACCTCCACCAATTTTCAGCTCAGGGAGATCAATGCACAAGGTACTTGTAGTTCAAAGCTACAATTCCTGCCAAAATCTATCTTTATAGGTGTTGCTCATATTTCCCACATGAGTATGCCATATATGGGTTTTCGTTGATGCAAATGATGCTTTGGAAAGGTTTGGGGGCATTATTAGGAACGGAAATAATGGGAGAGGGGAAAGAAGAGGTCTTGCCATTGTAAAAGAGAGGGAGATTGAGGGAATTAACCCACAAATAATTCACCTGAGTCCATGGCAAAGTTACTGGAGGTAGAAGAGAGAGATAATATGTGGTGGTAAAAAGTTGGGGCAAGGGGAATCTTTTTGGGCCCACTTTGCTTGTCCACAAATTTATGGCTGAAGGTGTTTGTGCTATGATTGGGCTAGACAGGGGAATCCCATGACCTTGAGATTTACCAGGGGTAAATGGTAAGTCCATTTGGTCCTGATCACAAGTTTTCAGTTCAATTGAATAAAGTTGATAATGTGAACTTGGTAAACCCTAGAAATGGGCAGAAATGGATTTCTATAGATATGATCAGGCCATCCTATTCCTCTTGATGCACCACTTGATGTAACATCATCATCTGGGTAATAGAGAATGCCCACAAAGTTTGGGATCAATAGGAGATACTTCACAATGTAAAGTTGATCATAATTGGCACTGGACAGGAATGGCTTTAGGATATTTTGGTGAATCAAACAATTGGGATTGAGATGAAACTTGGCAATATGAACACATATATCATATGTGACATGCTAGAATTTTCCTGGATTTATTTGAGAATATTTCTTATGGAAATATTCAAATCCTTGAAATAGTCAGAAATGGTTTTGGTGGGTTTTGTCTAATATTTTTAACATGACCATGTGTTTAAAACCTTATTCATGGACAATATATGTCCACTAGGTTTCCTAAATTTTCTCAAATAATTTTAAACCATTTAAATAATTTTCCCTATAAAAGACCACTCATGGCCTTAAGATAAAGCCTTTAAATAAAATATGGAAATAATTCTTTAAAATAATATATTGTGGTTTTCGAAAGTTATATATGTATAGTAGGTTCCAAATAAAGCATTTGGGGAAAAAGGATCCACCCAATTTGGGGACTTGCAGTGCAAATCTCAAATCAGGGGTTTTTGAAAAACCTATTTTGAATAAAACCTTTTTGGCCAAAATAATATTTTGTAAAAATTATAATTAAATCCTATTGATATGGCATGATCATTGGACAAAATGGGGATCAAGGAAAAGAGTTTTCAGAGTAGGAGAGATTTTATGTATATAGAGCACTAGCAAGCAATCAGACAATCAACAAACAAGTCAAGCATAACAAGCACACAAAAGTTTTAATTGAGCCTGATTTTTGAGTCATGACGCAAATCACAGGGTGTGACAGACCTACCCCCCTTACAAGAATCTCGTCCCGAGATTCCTAGGCAAGGAGTGGGAAGATGCGGAAATCTAGAGGTGAGGTAGTCTGCACGCTCCATGTTGCTTCTGCTCTGGCATGGTTGTCCTTATGGGTCTTGAAATGCTTGATGATATGTCTTTGAGTGCATCGTTATCTTCGTCTCAGGGTGAATGGGGTTCCAGTAACCTGCTAGGCTTGCCTAATGGTTAAAGGTTTGGTGGACGAGGTTCTAGCAAGGGCCCGACTTGCATGTGTATCCAAAGTCGGAATACCTGGTCCGTAGTGTGTCTGTGAGATGATCCTGGGATTGCTCACGTTGGTTAGTGACACCTAGATGTCTCGCATTAGTATAGAGGGGTTGAGTCTTGGTGTAGCTTCCAGGTGACGGGGATGTCCTTGTCTTCCTTAAAGCAGGAGGTCTTTAATCGTGGGTGGTCTCCATCCTTGAGAGTGCTGAGGTGCGTCATCGTAGGCTTCTCGTCGAGATCTTCTGCTTGAGTAAGTTGCCCAGGTAAATTCTTCATTATTTTCTTGTCGTTTGTCTTCATCATCATGGACGCATGTTTCTGGAGGGTCCTCTAGTGCTTGGTCTACTCGTCTCTTCATGGCAAAGTCTGCGCTAAGTCTCGTCCCTAAGACTGAGCTTAGAGACTTGGTGTCAAAACAGGTTCTACCATCTAGGAAGGTCCCGAGGGGGGGTCCTAGATGAGCTGGCTACCCAAAAGTATATACCATCCATCCAATCCTCAAGGCCTAAGGCTTAACAAGCGGGGTGAGCTACCTTCGACAGGTGGCTTACCATGGTCGAGTCACGGTTTACGCAAGAGTTTGAACCAATAAGGGGCTCGTAATGAGGTCATGATAGCCGTTCTACTCTATTCTAGGCATCTGAATGGAGTAGGGACATCATGCTCAATGTACACCATCAAGGTGGTGGAGAAAGGGGGCGCCATCTACTTCTTAGTTCCATCCTAGTCAGGATCTGGTACATGATCATTTAAAGCGAGGGGATCTCCGATCCTCTTGATGTCCAAGGGCTTCATCGGTCTTGAACATCGGTGCCTCTGGATATAGTCTAGTTGAGGTAGCCAGCAGAGGAGTGGTAGTTGACTTCTTCTTCATTGTCCCCGCGGCTCCACGATCGTAGTGGTTCTTCATCTTGCTTGGGCAATAAAGTCTTCTTCTGTAGGGAGGGTGCTTCGCGGAGTCCAACTCCTTCAAGGTGAGACCTTATACTTGAGAGGCATGGCAGTTAGTATTCCTGGGGCTGGTCCAAACTGGACTAAGGTGTTCCTCTTCTCATTAGGTAAATAAGTATGTCATCCCTAAGGACAACAACCTATTTCCCGAAGTATCACATAAACACATTGCTTGTGGAATACGTGAGAGGAGCGGGCATTCATCCCGAATGGTCACTAGTATCAAGGGTTTCGGGGCCACCTTCCTTATGGAAAGGGTGGGTGGTGGTCACGATGGGGTATCGACCATGGTCTAAGGACTTATAGTCCAAGGCCTATCATCATTATCTGACCGCGTCATGGTCCGGTAGAGTTTCGGGGTTTCAAGGAGCTTAGGATGTGAGTAAACGTCTATCATCTTATCCTCGAGCACGGTTCTTAAATGCCAATAGTACTGCCTAATACTTCAATCAAAATCACCCTATATCATCGAAGGTATCGCCTCATATAAGTCAACTCCAATATTACACATGCTACTCATATCTCCAAGGGTTTTGGGAGAAGGACTATACCGAAAATCTCATAGGTATACTATAGCCAACTCACATACATCCCTATATAAAAATCCTCGGGATAATTTACAAGCCGCTAAGCTTGATCATGACATTACCACTCCAAGATCTTGTCTCTTTCCTACGAATCCAATTTAATTGATCCACGAATATCATCCACTATTTCGTGATCCATTACGGCTACAAATCCAGCATCGATGGTGTCCAACATAATCTCCTCGAGTTCATATAATTCACATATCATTGCAAGGACTATCATCACAATATATTCATGAACTTCCAATCTCATGGCCAACTAAACTCCAAGGTCGAGCTTATATAGATCCGTAATTCATCCCTAACATCATCCGATTCCTCCTACTATCATCCACCGAGAAACATGGTATCATGATCAAGATCATTGGACTAAATCCAAGTTACTCTGAACCATATGGTTTAATTGATCTCGAGCACCTATTGGAATCACCTATTTAAATCCAAGGCTTACATCTAGTAAGAATTCCCTACTAGTTACTCTAGTCACTATCATACCACCATCAATCCAATATCAACATTACTTGCCAAGGTCAAGTCATTAATCCACCAAGAATTTCAGCTTGCGACCACATTTTTCCTACTAATCCAATTTGCTCAAGGGATGAGTAAGTTATGCTACTCTATCCATCTTGATCCACCCAGATCATCTACCAACATTAAGCATCGTAATCCACCAAAGGGTCTGACCTGCTTCCTCAAGACATCTATTATGGCTAAATCAAATCACTGTCAGCAAATAGTATGTCCTCAAAATGACCCTTCCCATGGCAATAAGGTTCTTGTGCTAGAGTAAGAATGAAGGATGTTCGTTCACTATGATCACTAGTTCCATAATGAACCCAGTGCAAAGCAGGGGATTATTGAAGCTCAATAAGTGCTCCGGCAAATCCGTGTGTTAAACACGTGATCAAACACTTGTGCTGGGGAGCTTGTCAGGTCTAGGCTGGGCAAGGGAAGGTCTCCAACCTTGAGGGGAAAATCATAACTCTACGGGGTTGTGTCTTGTTGAGCTCGTTGTAGTCAAAGACTTTGGTGTCGGTTGCTTGTCAAGGTGGATCCTTGGTGCATCTGGTCTTGCTGGTCTTCAGTTCACGAGATTGGGGAGAGGGAAAGTGGCATATAGGAGCGTGCCTAAGGGGGGTGGTATAGTGCAAGTGCAATCAAGCATGTGCCGAAAAGGCCAAACAGAAACATCACGGTAAGGTAGGTGATATAGTCACGCACTTGTTGCCTAGGGCCAAAGTGTGACTTACACCAAAGCACAAAGAGGAAAAACAAGCAAAACACATCATGGCCCCATTCGAACCATCATAAAGACTCGACTTCGTATAGGGGACACACGGCCTATCCTAACCTAGGGGTCCTCGAACTCAGTAGTCGCGCTTTCTTCTTGTCTTGGAGAGGAGTCCGCTTAGTCTTCTGGGTCTTCTTCAGGTGTCGCTACGTCTTTGGTTGTTTTTCATCGAAACGATCCTGGTTGCGCCTGAAGAGTCCTTGATGACTTTGGGTCTGTTGAGTTGACGATGAAGGTGATTCTTCACGACTGTTGCTGATAGGGTTTTCTGGTGTCCTCCTGATCGTGACAATGCCTTCTTTTCTTCTGAGACATCGAGGCTTCCAGGTAGGCAAACTTTTATGCAATGACATTAACAAGGCATGGTAGAGTTGTATCCTGTTGGTCTCGTTGACGATATCATTGGCACCAAGAGCGGGGAATGATGAGAACTGTTTTCCTGCTCACTAGAGTGAGGCGGACCAAATGGCAAGGTTCTCATTCACCGGTGGTTACTGATATAATGACGAAAAGGACAGGGTTGCTCTATTAGCGATGCATTAGCATGACATTGCATGTAATGTGCCATGGTCATCGAAGGCTAGGGCGGCATCCTCCTGGGGCTGTATCGAGGGTGCCACCATCATCAAACTCTTGACATCCTCATCCTTCGGGAAGGTATCCTCTGCTGGTAACTCCTTGTCTAGAGTCGCCATCTTGGGTCCAGGATATATCGTCAATCGTCTGGCAAGGTGGCCTCCTTCCAGGTTACCCACGAGGATTACAAGGAATCCCGGGGTGAGGGGCACCAGGTTAGTAGCGGCCATTTGCAATGTTTTGAAAAGTAGACGAGGAGAGCCAAAATAAAAATGGTGGAAGTGCTAGGCACAATCCTTTAGTTTATTTGAAAGCTTAGAAGAGCTAAGAAATATGGTAGCCTTTGCAAGTGTTTTGAAGGGTCTGGGAAAACAATTTTGTCCTAACTAACATCCATGCTAACTAAGGGCTTCCTATAGTCAGGATGGCTCTGATACCAGCTCTGTGGGGACCCCGACTCATAAGACGTGATCACCGAATGCACGTGTACAGTGATCCCAAAGATCAATGCTCAATAAACACACAGAAGTTGAATAACAAGAGTCTTACATCCACACTTAACGTCTTACACAAATAATGACCACGAAGGTCTTAGTCTTACATAAATAAGGCCACACGGGCGAAACACTTAAATAGAACAAACAGTGGAAATCTTGGTCGAAAACGTGAACCCAAGCCATCTACCTTAACCTACATGCATTCTGACTGGGAAGCGTCCTAGTTCGTATGTTCGTCTCCAACGAACTCTTCAACATACTCATGTTCTTCCATGCCTAGCCAATTAAATAACTAGTGGGAAGCCAACGAGTACTTTGAATGTACTCACAAGCAACCCAAGTGTGGAACGTGGTAACAATGATGCATGATATAGCAAAAAGTTGGTAAATTTGTGAAAAGCTAATTTTCTATGCAAATGACATGATCAACTAACTAGTAAGCATGCATCAACAACTAGCAGGTATCCATGTGAACAAATTGCAGATATCATCACAAGTAGGGGTAGAACAGCTTATGTTCTTCCATCATGCTAAGCCATCGGAATTAGTTTAATTACCTCGCTAAATCATCGGACTCAGCTCATGTGACCTCTTGTCACCATCTCTTCTGTGTCATCCATGACTCGCGGTATATAACATACCCGAGGTAAGCACCCAAACAATCCCTTTCCCCTAGCGATACTAAACAAAGAGTCCACTCGATTGGTACCCAGCCCTCATGATGTACATCACATGAGCCTCGCTATAATCATACCATCCATGAGGGGACCAACGGTGTGCCCGGTGACTGTGAAGACAGCGTATGATTTTATATAACGATATGACCCCGTATCGAGAGTGACCATGCCGCTCCCACCACTAGTAATGCAGGCTCCTTGCTAGTACCCACCAAGGTAATCAACAAATCCCCATCCCATAAGGAGTATCGTGGTTTCGCATGTAATGTTGGGACGGTTAGTAGACCTTAGAACTCTCCGTTTTCGAAAACACATACTCACTTGTTCCGGCACACCACTTCTTTCTCAAGTGGTCGCCCATCTCATGAATATCTCCCTTGGGCATTAGTGGCACCCGACGGGGTTTTCGAAAATTCTTGAAATCATTTCTCTCTTTCCATCACTATGCATAGTCCGGATCCCACTTGCGTAGCATCTACTAGCATCCTATCCATACCCACCCGCATAACCCTCATAAGGTGGTAGGGTCATGCACGATGCAAGTGTCAAAGGAAAAGTATCGGAGGCATCCCACCGAAAGGGGAACACCACATCACATGATCAATTATGATGAAAGTAAAGTGCTATATGACATGCAATAAAAATGGTTTCTCATCATGGTCAAAGGGCTGCTTGCCTGGCTTAGCAACGTCTTCGAGGTCTTCACACGCTTCTCGTCCACCTTCGAGCACTCCATATATCTCGTCAACTACCGTCGGTAAAGAACCATAATAAGCAAGACAACAAGAAGAAAATAAAAGTTCTCTATTAAATAGGTGTTTTTTTCTTGGACACCTTGGGTCACAAGAAAAATAATGAGGAAGGTTTCATTGGATGTGGATCAAGGAGAAGTTTCTGATTGGAGGAAAAGATGGGAATGATAATCCTTTAAGTTGTCAACAGAAAATATTTTTTATAAAAATGAGTGAAGGCACCCATTTAATAGGGTATGATTTTAGAAACATTTAGGAAGTGATTTTTCTGGTTTTGGAGTTTGTAAGAAAAACCTAGGGATTTTCAAAGTGGGTCACATATAAATAAATGGCCCAATAATTGACATGGCAGAATAAGTGTATGGAAAAAATTATCACTACTAAGAGAATGAATTTAGATACACCTAGGAACTTGAATCACTCCATTTGGAGTTCATAAGAATTCTCTAGGAACTTGCAAAGTGGGGTTCTACAGGGTTCAAATTCAAATTTGAATTTGAACTCAACAGAAAATATTTATGGAAAAATGTGTAATTCACTTATTTGGTTAGGCCAAGATTTTACAAGCTTGTAGGAATTTGAATCACTAAATTTGGAGTCCAAATGAATTTATTCTGAATTTAACAATACTCTGGAAAAATTAAAAGGGCTAAAGAAATTACCCAAAATAAATGGGCTAAAATGCGCTCGGGCCGCAAGATAGCCTTTGGGCCGGCCCGATGGCGCGGCCTGGTGGGGAAGGATGCCACGTCGAAGGTGCCCTGCGGGCATACGCCTTCCCATGAGAAAGGCGGCCTCCAGTGGATCCCGCCTCCACTTAAAGCGGGGCCCGACCCTTGTGCCACTGACAGAGGGGGCCCGCTGGTCAGGTCCATCCTCCTCCTCCCGCCCGAACAGAGGGGAGGTAGGGGATGGAGACCCGAGCACTTGCTGGTGCTGCCCCGGCGGCACACTCCATCCTGCGGCCGCCCGACCACCGGAGCCCTCGGGAGGATGTCCCGCGTCTGCCCGGTAGCCCCATTCCTATGGGGAGGCGGCAGAGCGGGCAGGGCTTCGGCCACCGCGGGGGCCAGCGAGGGCGACCACGGGATCAGCGTGCCTACTGCCTTAGGCCAGGGACAAAGGTCGGGGAGGAGCGCGACAATAAGGGGTGGAGGCTGGCAAGGTCTAGGAGAGAGAGGAGGGGCCAAAGTTGCCCGTACTTGCCCGAGGCCGAGGCGGCTCCCTTTAGGCCATGAGAGGCATGGGGAGCTCGGGTCCAATGGCTCGATCCAGGAGGCACCTGGGAGGAAGGGAGAGCAAGAGGGGCAAGAGGAGGGACTCGGGAACGGCCTTAAGGACAGGAACGACCAAAGAGAGCTCAGGTGGCCTCGGATGCGCTTCGAGCGCGACGAGAACGCGTGGCAGAGGGGAGTTGGAGCTTAGCAAGCATCAGGGAGGGGCATGGGAGGTAAGGAGGGATTCCCTGACGCGTTTTGGTACTCTGTCATGGTCAGACACGAGCTACAGGACAAGCTCAAGGGGCAGAGCGCTATTGCGGCATGCCTGCAGCGTGGTCACCATGCCAACCCTTGTTCAGTGAGACTTTTTGGTCGGCAAAAGCTGTCCAGGGTGTGCAGCACACAAGAAGAAGAGCATTGGAAGAATTATCATGGTAAATGGAGCTAGTCATATGGGGTTTTTACTAGGAGTAATTTTGCAGCAGCAAATTGGAAACTCATCTAAGGGGTTTGTAATGGAGGGCATTGGGGATAAAACTTTGGCTACTAGTCTTGGTTATGGAAGGAGTACACCTCCACCAATTTTCAGCTCAGGAGGACAATGCACAAGGTACTTGTAGTTCAAAGCTACAATTCCTGCCAAAATCTATCTTTAGAGGTACTGCTCATATTTCCCACATGAGTATGCCATATATGGGTTTGGGTTGATGCAAATGATGCTTTGGTAAGGTTTGGGGGCATTATTAGGACCAGAAATAATGGGAGAGGGGAAAATAAGAGGTCTTGCCATAGTAAAAGAGAGGGAGATTGAGGGAGTTACCCCACAAATAATTCACCAGAGTCCATGGCAAAGTTACTGGAGGTAGAAGAGAGATATAATATGTGGTGGTAAAAAGTCATATTCCTCTTGATGCACCACTTGATGTAGCATCATCATCTGGGTAATAGAGAATGCCCACAAAGTTTGGGGTCAATAGGAGATACTTCACAATCCAAAGTTGATCATAATTGGCTCTAGACATGAATGGCTTTAGGATATTTTGGTGAATCAAAGAATTGGGATTGAGATGAAACTTGGCAAGATGAACACATATATCATATGTGACATGCTAGAATTTTCCTGGATTTATTTGAGAATATTTCTTATAGAAATATTTCAAATCCTTGAAATAGGCAGAAATGGTTTTGAGGGATTTTGTCCAATATTTTTAACATGACCATGTGTTTAAACTCTTATATATGGACAATATATGTCCATTGAGTTTTCCTAAATTTTCTCAAATATTTTTAAAGCATTTAAATAATTTTTCCCTATAAAAGACCATTCCTGGCCTTAAGATAAAGCCTTTAAATAAAATATGGAAATAATCTTTTAAAATAATATTTTGTGGTTTTGGGAAGTTATATATATAGTAGGTTCCAAATAAAGCATTTGGGGAAAACGGATCCACCCAATTTGGGGACTTGTAGTGTAAATCTCAAATCAGGGGGTTTTGAAAAACCTATTTTGGATAAAACCTTTTTGGCCAAAATAATATTTTGTTAAATTATAATTAAGTCCTATTCATATGGCATGATCATTGGACAAGAGTGCGGATCAAGGAAAAGAGTTTTGAGAGTAGGAGAGATTTTATGAATATAGAGCACTAGCAAGCAATCAGACAATCACCAGACAAGTCAAGCATAACAAGCACACAAAAGTTTTAATTGACCTTGATTTTTGAGTCATGATATCTTAGTCATGAGGCAAATCACAGGGTGTGACACTTACCTAGACTTTGACCATGGCCTCTTGCCCAAAACCTTATCAAACACCTTCTGCTAATATAGTAAAGTTGCTATTTCTACCCCTTCCTCTTTTACCCTTACCCCCAAATTCTTACCATAGCCTCTGGTAAGTACCTTGCACCTCCAGTAACTATCCCTGGCCAAGACTCCTTGGGTAAGTGGGGTAAAATCCTCATTTTACCCCTTGGACAGGAGTTTTCCCTCTCTCTCTGAGCCTTCCTTCTCTCCTAAGGAACCCCAGAGCATCCAAGGCATTTTTCCTCTTATCCTAAGGCCCTAGATCCCCCTAGACATAGGTGGCCACGCAGCAGATGCCGTTGGCATGCCGTGGCATGCCAAACGCTCGCTCTGGGGCGCACTATAGCATTTGGCCACTACATGGCCCCGATCTCCTCGGGCTCCCCCCTCTTGCCACTTGGCTGGCCTCGGCGTCTGGGACATGCCGGCCGGTCGGCCCCCTCATCTCTCCTTCTCCCTTGCCCTCCCCGCGCGTGTCGTGCGCCGCCCAGCTCGTCCAACCTGTAGCCTCACACACGTGAGCCTCTCTCCCTCTCTCTTTCCTCCCCAAGGCCTAGACCGGCCCCAGAAACACCCCTGACTCTCCCCCTCTCTCTCCCATGCCTCTGGCCCCAGCCACGAGCTCGCGGGCACACCTGAGATCGGTGGACTGAGGGCCGCCTACTTAAGGCCCTCCCCGAGCTCTCTCTGTCTCCCCCTCTGGTTGCTCTCTCCTCTCCCTAGTAGCCCCCATGCACGCTTCGGAGACCTCTTGAAGCCCCTACGCTCGGGATCGAGCCGAGGACCGCCGCATCGACCTCGTTGCCGATCTCCTGGTAGCGGCCCCCTTCGGTCCCCATTCTTCTCCCGCTGGTCTCCTCTCGCTCTCCTGATTCATTTCCCTCTCTCTCCCCGGTCCTGTTTGTAGCTCAGAGAGGCCCCGATGAACCCTTCCGAAGCATCCTCCGCCACAGGAGCTCGTCGTCGGCGACTCCGACTGCCTCCGGCACTTCTTCGACCTCCATAGGAATGACGGGTCGACGCTGAGCTCATCCCCTCCTTCGCCTGCCGTCGCTGTGCCCTGTATCGTCGTCGATGAGCGTGCCGGCCTCCCTGCCGTGAGGTTGAAGATGACAGGTGGGGGCCGCCTGTCATCCTCACCTCCCTCCTCCTCCTCTCTCTGTCGCTAGCCTTTGGGCCCAGCTGTCAGGTTTGAACGCAGGTGCTCGCGCGCCGGTTCGCTTGGGCTGGTTGCCTCTAGGCCGGCCCACCTGCTGGCCACCTCCGGCCAGGGCACTGAGCCCTTCTCTTTTCCTTTTTTCTTTTTCTGTGGGACATTGCAAAAATTCCACAGATTTATATATTCATCTAAATCCAAATATTCTTCCACCTTAAATCATGAAATAATCCATAGAATTTATTAGTGCCATTTGTAAAAATGCTTGAAAACATTTTATGTACTGTTTTAATTTAAAACCCCTATTTAGCACCATAAGCTCCTGTTTTAAATAGTTAGAAAAATCATTTTGAGTTCAAAAACCTATACTAATATTTTTAGAATATCTTGTAATATTTATCAAAGTAGGGTAGCATTTTTGATAGTAGCTTGTGTGCTATGTTTTTGTGTGTTGCTTATTTTTAACACTATTTATTCGCGACGATAGATTGCGCGGTTGACAAAGAAGTTGGACCAAAGACTTTGAAGACCCCAAAGACTTTGTTGAGCCAGGCAAGCAGCCCTTTGACCATGTTAAGAAACTTTTTCATGCATGTCATATAGCACTTGTTGTTTCGATGATTGATCATGATGAGGTGTCCCCCCTTCGATGGATTACCTCCGATACCTTAACCATTGACACTTGCATCGAGCATGACCCTACCACCTTATGAGGGTTATGCGGGTGGGAGTAGTTAGGTTGCTAAAAGATGCTATGCAAATGGGATGGGATTTATGCATGGTGGTGGAAAGGAAGTGGTTCTTTCAAACACTTTTTGAAAATCCCGTCGGGTGCCACTAATGCCCGAGGGAGATGATGATGGGATGGGTGACCACTTGAGAAATAAGTGGTGTATCGGAACAAGTGAGTTGTGGTTTTCGAAAATGGATTGGTGTAAGTTGCGACCATTATTCCAACCTTACATGTACGACCACGATAGCCCTTATGGGACGGGGCTTTGTTGAGTACTATGGTTTGTGCTAGCAAGGAGCCCGCATTACTAGTGGCAAGAGTGAAGTGGTCACTCTTGAGACGGGGTCGTCCCGGAAGTGGAAGGCCATGCGTTGTCTTTACAGGCATCGGGCACACCGTTGTGTTCCCTCATGGATTATACGGGTGATGTACATCATGAGGCATGGCACCAACGAGTGGACTCTTTGTTTAGTGTCACCGTGGGAAAGGCATTGTTTGGGTGCTTACCTCGGGTATGTTATATATATCGCGAGTCGTGGATGACACGGAAGTTCCCCGAGTCTTGTGGGTAAAGAGTGCAACCTCTGCAAACTGTAAAACTATTCGAATAGCCGTGTCCACGGTCAAGGACAGTTGGATGACCGCTCTTGTGCTACGTCCAAGTGTTTCCTCAAACTTGTGTGTGTGTTGGAGACAAAGATGGT
This sequence comes from Hordeum marinum, assembly GCA_022496015.1. Classification (NCBI taxonomy): domain Eukaryota; kingdom Viridiplantae; phylum Streptophyta; class Magnoliopsida; order Poales; family Poaceae; genus Hordeum; species Hordeum marinum. Next base: position 189,939,847 of record CM039676.1, on the reverse strand, counting down.
ACTTGAGCTATGTCCGATGACTTAGCTTGGCAATTGGTCTATGTCCTATGACTTAGCATGATGAATGAACATGAGACGTTCGACCCCTGCTTATGATGATATCTACAACCTGTTCATATGGATATCTGCCGAACTGTTGATGCATGCTTACTTAGATTCTTGATGATGTCATTATATTAAAAATTGGCTTTCCGCAAATTACCTACTTAGTGCTATATCATGTATCATTATTACCTTGTTCCACAACTTGGGTTGCTTTCGAGTACATTCAAAGTACTCATTGGCTTGCCACTGGTTATTTAATTGGCCAGGCATGGAAGAGCAGGAGTATGTTGAAGAGTTCGTTGGTGACGAACATGCGAACTAGGACGCTTCCCAGTCAGAATGCATGTAGGTTAAGGCTGATGGCATGGGTTCACACTTTCGATCAAGATTTCCGCTGCTTATTCTATTTAAGTGTTTGGCCCTTGTGGCCCTATCTATGTAAGACTAGACCTTCATGGTCTTTATTTGTTTAAGACACTAAATGTGGATGTAAGACTCTTGTTATTCAGCTTCTGCGTGTTGAGTGAGCATTAATCTCTGGGATCACTGTACATGTGCATTCGGTGATCACGACTTACGAGTCGGGGTCCCCACATAGTTCTTGGCACATTTTAGATTTCATAGTATGTCAAGTACACCCTACACATGCATGTCTACGAGTATAGCAGCGGAAAGTAAAGACAAGCATGTAAGTAAATATAGGGTAGGAAGATCAAACGCAGTTAGTGACACGATGATTTTTCTCGTGGTTCCGATAGTTGGCGCTATCGTACATCCATGTTCATGGAGTCTTCAACCCACGAAGGGTAACGGTCGCGAGAGTCCATGGAGGGCTCTACCCATGGAGGGTTCCACGAAGAAGCAACCTTGACTATACCATGACGGCCTACGTGCATGGAGGACTAGCCTTACTTGGTGTAGATCTTCACAAAGTAGGCGATCTCCTTGCCCTTACAAACTTCTTGGTTCACTCCACAACACGAAGTAGGAGGCTCCCAAGCGACACCTAACCAATCTAGGAGGCACCACCCTCCAAAAGGTAATAGGCTCAATAATGTCGATGAACTCCTTGCTCTTGTGCTTCAAGATGATAGACTCCTCAACACACAATCACTCTCTCACAGATTTGGCTTGGTGTAAGAGATGGGATTGGTGGAAAGCAACTTGGGGAGGCTAGAGATCAAGATTCATATGGTAGGAATGGAATGGCTTGATCTCAACACATGAGTAGGTGGCTCTCTCTCAGAAAATCAATAGGTATGAGTGGGGAACTGTTCTGAGTGCTTCTCTTGCGAGTGAGTGGTGGTGTAGGGGTATATATAAACATATCCAAAAAACCAACTGTTACACACAAATTGACCAACTCGGTGACACCGATGTGTTAATCTCGGTGGTACCGAAGTGACCAAAAGGTGGCAACTTTTGAATCTCGGTGAGACCGACATAGGAATCTCGGTTGCACCGATAAGGTGACCAATGGTCAGATTGCCCATTCTTGGTGACGCCGATCCAACAATCTCGGAGGGACCGAAATTGTGAACTTGTGTAACAAGAAGTTGGCAGCCTAACTCGGAGGCACCGAATGCTGAATCGGTTGCACCAAAAAGCTAGGGTTTGGCTGAGTCTGTGTAGGGTTTCGAATCGGTGGCACCGAGTGTAGAATGTTGGTTGCACCGATTTTGAGTGTTTGGGTTTGGACAGACTTTTGTGGAAGAGCTTGTGGGTGTATCTGGTGACTATCACTTGTGCATGTATGAGCATTTGTTCACCAACAAAACCTTACCCCTTTTAATAGTATTGGCTTTCCTATGGACTCAAAGTGATTTCTCACAAATGTAAAATGTAGAGTCCTTTTCTTGAAGCTTGGCCAATGATATTCCTTGCATCTTGGGGAATTCCACAATCCTTTGCCAATCCATCATTGAACTTTTCCTGAAACATACTTAGTGGAAACATTAGTCCAATGACATATATGTTGTTATTAGTTATCAATACCACCAAGGGAGCAAATGTGATTTCAATCTCCCCATTTTTGGTATGTTGTCATCAATTACCAAAAAGGGGGAGATTGAAAGCAAGACGCTCTCTCTCTCTCTTGAAGCCTAGATCTATATACGACTTCTCCCCCTTTGGCAACAAGTTACCAAAAAATCAAAGAGATATAGCTAATCATTCTGCGGTTGGGCTCCTCTGGTCGTCGATGTCAGAGTAGAGAGAACTACATCGGGGAAGACTTCTATTGAAGTCCTGGATGGAGCTGGAGTTGACACTGGCGGCACTAGAGTTGATCGAGCCGCTGTCACTGTGGCTGGAGCAGAAGATGAAGGCCTCTCCTCTGGAGCTGGTACTATAGGAGTCCTGGCCTTAGTCATAAACTAAGCAGCCGTCCTGACAGGTCACTATCCTCCTCATCATTAGAAGTCTCAGACCCTGAAGAGGTGCGATGGATTGGGGCGTCATCAACCTCCTTCTTGAGCTCATTGACTGTCTTAATCAACCCATCAACCTTGTTATTCAGAGTTTTCACTCTATCTTCAATAATGTTTGCAAGGCTCTCCTGAGCATCCATGATGGTCTTGATGTCCTTCTTCATATCCATGACAGTGGTTATCAAAAGATCCATCTGCTTGTTCCTAGACCTAGGAACCTGAGTGCTAGTGGCTCGAGCTGCCTCAGCTTCTAATTCTGCATGTGCTTGAGCTTCAGCTAATGTGGGATGGTCTGGGTCCATCACCACAACGTTGTCCTCTAGGTATGGCTGAAGTGGCAAGTGTGACTGTCCAGAGCAAATATGTGCTTCTCAAGCTGAGAGTCTATAAGCATCTGAATGTAGGGTGCCTAGCAGCAAGAACGCTTCTGATCAGCAACAACACTCTTCACTATCTCTACTATCAAGTCCATCACTCAAATCCTGGTGTGACGATCAAGATAGATGAGCATGTTGATGGAGTATCCACGAATCATCTTCTCATCTCCAAACTTGGGCATCAAGGTATGCCTCAGAGTAGTGTTCATGGTATAGAGGCCTAGCTAGAGGAAGTAAATTGATCCCATCTTGTGAGATTGCACTTTATCTATGGGGATAGGACTATACATATTCTTCATAGCATTGTGGCTCTCCTTGGAATCTGAGTAGACATCCAAATCTCCATCATGAACCTCTGGGACTCCTAAGATGGTAGCCCACTCATCAATAGTAGACTCATATCTTGCTCCTTCAGTCATCCAAACAATTCTGCCATCTCCATAAAAATGAGCAGTGGAGTAGAACTGCATGATCATCTCATCGTTCCAAGGAATGAACTCCTTCCCAACAAATTTATCAATGCCAATGCAGTGGAAATTGTCTTGGACACATTGAAAGTAATCTTTGTTGTCCTTGATCTACTTCCAATCGACATATCTCATGTCGCTCACAGCTAGACTCTTGTCAAGCAAAATTGTCTCATAGAAGTCTTGTTGTTCTTTGGTATAGAACATGTAGTCAACAGCAGTCTTTCTCCTCTCAACATATGGATCAATCGCTCTCCATGCCCTCAAGCCTGAATCTTTCCTCTTCTTCATATCCTCAGCTACTTGGTGGCTGGCATCATGAACTGGAAGGTGAGGCCTGAGCTTCATCAGCACTGACATAGTATCATCATCATCATCAACTTCTCTCAAAGTGGACTTCTTGTTCTTCTCAGTAGTAGGTATATCTCTGGTAGTCCTCTTGGACTTCTGTGCAACAGATTTCTTGGGAGCAGCCTTGGTGCTCTTGGAGGGGCCTGGCTTGGGAATAGCATCAGCCAAAAGTTTCTTGGATTTCTTCTTCGGAGGGGCATGAGCAGCAGGTCCCTCCTCTTCCTCCTTAGCAACAGCAGCACTAGCAGCAGCAGCCTCCTATGGATCCTCAAACATAGAGGTAGGTCTGCCCTGCACACGGATGATCCTCTTTCTGGCAGTCTTCTTCTCTCCTACCTTCTTAGGCAAAGACTTCCTTGGAACCTCAATAGACATGGTTTCCCTAGAACTCTCATGTGCTCTGAAGGTCTCTACAGGAGCATAAATTTTGCTGACCACCCTCCTAGGTTAGGTGGCCTCATTAGCATCCTTCCTTGCAGCCTTCTCTTGCTTCTTATCAAGAACCTCTTCCGGGACAAAATCAGAATCCTCTTCCTCTGAGTTGAGTCTCTTCCTTGTCCTAGTGGCAGCCTTAGGCAACCCATGAGAGCTGGGAGTGCCTGGATCTGTGGAAGAACTAGACTCAGGACTCGTGCTTGAACTCATATCGACGTTCTGCTCTGGCAAGTTATGACTATCTGAGCCTGACATGCTGACCCTGCGAATAGAATATAGAAGAGTATAATATAATAAGTGATCACAAAATGTAGATGCTTTTGAAAGTTTGAAGAAAAGATTTTCCAAGTTTTGCATTCTTTCAAGTGTATTTCGGTACAACTGAGGCAGAAATTTTGGTCACACCAAGACGGACAACCTACTTTCTAGGAACTTGGTACTGTTTTCGGTCAGACCTAAAACGAGAACTCGGTTCCACCAAGGTGTTCTTAGTGTGGCAGAAACTAAAATCAGTGACACCGATTTTTCCACATTGGTCCTATCGAGATACAGGTGGCAGACGACAACAACAACAACAAAAACAACAACATCAAAGGCTTTAGTCCCAAACAAGTTGGGGTAGTCTAGAGGTGAAACCCATAAGATCTTGTGACCAACTCATGGTTCTGGCACATTGATAAGCAAGCTTCCACGCACTCCTGTCCATGGCTAGTTCTTTGGTGATGCTCCAATCCTTCAGATCTCTCTTTACGGACTCTTCCCATGTCAAGTTCGGTCTACCTCGGCCTCTTTTGACATTATCATCATGCTTTAGCCATCCGCTATGCACTGGGGCTTCTGTAGGTGGCGAACGACAAAACCCCAAAAATCAATCATTCGCTACTCTACGGGATTTTTCTTGTGGATGGAAAGCTTTCAGATGGTGGCTTATAGATAAAATCAATTTCATTGCGCAAGATTTGGACGGGGATCACTAGAAAAGTCGAATCAGTACCCTAGCTTGGCGATGGATCCGCTACAACGGCTACGGCGGCGAAGATGCTCGTCGACGAAGAGATTTCCTGCGATGGAGGCGCTCGAGAAAGGCAAGGCGATGACCAGGGGGTCCTGTTGCGGCAGCTTAGGGTTCGGGGCGCGACGATTGAAGATTGAAATTTTGAACCGTCGGGACCATAGCTTATATACCCTTCATTGTTGGTGACGCCGATTTGATATTTTCGGTGTCACCGAGTTTCCCAACTGTTAGCTGACAGGAAAACTCAGTGTAACCAAGAATATGGAATCGGTAGTATCGAGATAGAAAACCAGATCAACCCTAGGCATTCGGTGAGACCGAGAATTTTGATTATTTTCCACTAAGATGCACGTGGGAGGTTTTAATGGTGAGCCCTTGACGATATGGAACTCCGAGTGCTCCTCACACAGAGTGATCGAGAAGTACTTGCTCAAATTTTGTGATGCAGCATGAATGGAATACGAGGTGATAAAGCATAGATAGATAAAGAAGTGGTCCTAGGCATTCTTGTGCATCCAATTGGCAAATGCAAATGAAAAGCCAAATAGCAACAATTGATATCCTCGAACGAGAAAAATAAATGCAGACCAACATGCTCACACAATAAGATGTCAAATGAAATCATGGCAAACATGCACAAACACAATAGCATCTAACAAGCACTTTGGCGATGACGGATTCATCTATATATGAATATATTGACTTAGGAGCCAAGAAAGAATACTTGATCATAGGTCATACTCATCGTTTAAGCACAAGTGGGATTACCAGTTTTACATAAAGCATTTAATGTTGTCACATACTATGATATGCTTTGACTAAATACTAGAGTAAAGCTCCCCCTTGATGTGACATCCCCCCATAGTAGGGATAAATTAAACTTGGGTTTTGTTGATGAAGACTTCATGTTGGTGAGTCAGTGGTGGATGCTGAAGGTTGATGAAGATCACCAAGAGTTGGGAGCATCCTTGTTGTTTCCTTACTCTTCTCACCTACATGGGTTAGTCCCAACATACAAGAGACAAATACAAGGATATCTATGGACACAGAGTGCAAAGCATGTGTTATGATGTCCATTGATTTGTTGATTACCTCGTCCATTGCTTACCTATGAGGGAATGTGTGACTCCTTGAACTATTGCATAATGTTGATGTTGATTGCAACTAGTTCTTGCCAATAATGAATATGAGTGAATTTCATTGGCGAAGTCACCCCTCAAGAACTTCTCTAGTTCTTCTTCTTGGGGACCCACATCAAGTTAATGGGGATCCTTGGTGTTGAAGTAGCACCTGTAGAAGTTGAGCTTATAGTAGCCTTGGGAACCCACTTCACCAAAGCGCGGGATTCATCTTCATATGAGTCAAAGTCCTCTTGAAGCTTGTTCTTGTCCTTGAGATTGGGGTCTTGTGGTGGAAGGTCATCTTGAGCCTTTGTTCCCTTGGGGAGAGAATTTTCATACTTCTCCTTTTGAGGAACAAACTTGGGATTGGGGTATTGACCTTCTTCCCATTCAACTCCATTAGCGTTGAAGTAGCCAACACCACGATTCTTTCGGTATCCTCCATGCGTGCGTACAATCTCCTCAAATTGTTTGCACCCTTCAAGACTCTTGTATATACCTTTCTCTATAATCCCTTTCAAGAGTTCATTTTATTGCTCAAGTGTAACTTGGCTAAGAGAAAAGTTAGTGAGATCAAGAGAACTACTAGAAGCAATATCATTGGATTTATCATTTTTATTGCTACTAGTTGAAGAACCCTTTTTCCTCTTGCTTAGACTTAACCTGAGGCATGAATGTAGATAAGAGAAGTCGCTTGGCTAGATAAGAGGAAGTCTTCTTTCGAAGAACGTCATTGATAGCTTTAAGGAACTCCTGCTCTTGCTCTAAATTGAGCTTCTCGAAAAGTAGCTTCTCATGTGTCCCTACAAGCTCACTATGATCTTCTAGAGTTGACTCGTGAGCTAAGTTAAGAGTTTTTAGTTCTTGAGTTAGTCGTTCTATTTCCAACTTATCATCAACGCATGACTTATCTACATTAGAGTGGGTACTAGCAAGTTCATTTTGACTAACATTACTAGATGTGTCGAATAGCAAGTCTTCTTCAATTAACAAGTCATCTTCATCACTATTGAAATCAAGATACTCGGGGTGTGATACCTTGGGGCCTTTAGCCATGAAGCAACATCCACTCCCTTCATTTGGTGAATCAAATTTGGAGTAGGAGTCGGTTGTCACTAGTGCAAGTCCGGCAACACCTTCATCTTGACTGGAATCGGAGTTGGAGTGATAGCTTCTCTGAGAGTGCTTGTTGAATTCGGAGCCGGAAACCCATTCACCCACATGAACTTGGTGTTTCCTTCTTGAGTAGCTCTTGGTGTACTTGTCCTTCTTCTCCAAGTCCCTACTTCTCCTTGAGGGTCTTCGTTCATAATGATCATCTCTACTCCTTCTTTCCCTTCGAGGTGATTCGTCTCTTGAGCTTCGTCTTCTTGATGACTCTTCTTTCCTCTTTTAAGGAGCCATGCACTCATTTGAGTAGTGTTCGGGCTTCCCACAATTGTAGTAGTTTCAGTCATGGCTTGACGAACGCTTCTCTTCATATCTAGATTTGGAGCTTCGATGTTTTCTTCTATTCTTGTAGAACTTGTTGAATTTGTTGACCATGAGGCTGATCTCTTCATTTGTGACAAGGTTGTCGCTAGAGGTAGCGGGAGCATCACTTGTGGCTTTGTATGCACCGCTAGACTTGTGGTGAAGCTCTTCCTTGTCTTTGAGTGTCATCTCATGAGCAAAAATTCTACCAATCACTTCCATTGGCTTGAGATCTTTGTAGTTGGGCATCATTTAGATCAATGTGCAAACGGTGTCATATCGATCATCAAAAGCTCTAAGTATCTTCTTGATGATGAATTTTTTGGTCCTTTCTTTTCTTCCTAGGCCAGCCATCTCATTGGTGATGAGAGCTAGCCTAGAGTACATCTCAGCAACTCCTTCACTGTCCTTCATCTTGAACTTGTCAAGTTAACTTTGAAGAACATCCAACTTGGATTCTCTCACCAATTCTGTATCTTCATGCATATCAATCAAAGTATCCCAAATATCTTTTGCATTCTCAAGACGGCTGATTTTCTTGAATTCTTCAGGGCATAGGCAGTTGAAGAGAATGTCACATGCTTGAGCATTGAGTTGCAACATCTTCAATTTATCTACAGCCGCTTTGCGATCCGGTACCCTTCCTTCCGCAAAGAATTCACCTTTCATACCAACACAAACAACATCCCAAACGGAGGGGTTATGACCAAGAAAATTCATTTTCATTTTGTGCTTCCAACTAGCAAAATTTGTGCCATGAAAGTACGGACCTCTACGGTGATAATTTCCCTCATTGGACGCCATACTCTCCTAGGTTGTGAGACCAATGCAATGGAGACCAATGCTCTAGTACCACTTGTAGGATCAAAAGTAGTGCTAGAGGGGGGTGATTAGACTACTTGACCTAATAGAAATCTACTTTTTCCAAATTTTAGTTCTTGGCAGATTTTAGCAGTCATAGTACGTCAAGTACACCCTACAAATGCATGTCTACAAGTATAGCGGCGGAAAGTAAAGACAAGCATGTAAGTAAAGATAGGGTAGGAAGATCAAACGCAATTAGTGACACGATGATTTTTCTCGTGGTTCCGATAGGTGGCGCTATCATACATCCATATTCATGGAGTCTTCAACCCACGGAGGGTAACGGTCACGAGAGTCCATGGAGGGCTCTACCCACGGAGGGTTCCACGAAGAAGCAACCTTGACTATACCATGACGGCCTACGTACATGGAGGACTAGCCTTACTCGGGGTAGATCTTCACAAAGTAGGGGATCTCCTTGCCCTTACAAACTCCTTGGTTCACTCCACAACACGAAGTAGGAGGCTCCCAAGCAACACCTAACCAATCTAGGAGGCACCACCCTCCAAAAGGTAATAGGCTCAATAATGTCGATGAACTTCTTGTTCTTATGCTTCAAGATGATAGACTCCTCAACACACAATCACTCTCTCACAGATTTGGCTTTGTGGAAGAGATCGGATTGGTGGAAAGCAACTTGGGGAGGCTAGAGATCAAGATTCATATGGTGGGAATGGAATGGCTTGATCTCAACACATGAGTAGGTGACTCTCTCTCGGAAAATTAGTAGGTATGAGTGGGGAACTGTTATGGGTGCTTCTCTTGCGAGTGAGTGGTGGTGGAGGGGTATATATAGGCATCTCCAAAAATCCAACCGTTACACACAAAATGACCAACTCGGTGACACCGTTGTGTTAATCTCGTTGGTACCTACGTGACCAAAAGGTGGCAACTTTTGAATCTCGGTGAGACCGATATAGGTATCTCAGTTGCACCGATAAGGTGACCAATGGTTAGATTGTCCATTCTCGGTGATGCCGATCCAACAATCTTGGAGGGACCAAAATTGTGATCTTGCGTAGCAGGAAGTTAGCAGCCTAACTCGGAGGCACCAAATGTTGAATCGGTTGCACTGAAAAGCTAGGGTTTGGCTGAGTCTGTCTAGGGTTTGGAATCGGTGGCATCGAGTGTAGAATGTTGGTTGCACCGATTTTGGGTGTTTGGCTTTGGACAGACTTTTGTGGAAGAGCTTGTGGGTGGATGTGGTGACTATCACTTGTGCACGTATTAGCATTTGTTCACAACCAAAACCTTACCCCTTTTAATAGTATTGGCTTTCCTATGGACTCAAAGTGATTTCTCACAAATGTAAAATGTAGAGTCCTTTTCTTGAATCTTGTCCAATGCTATTCCTTGCATCTTGGGGAATTCCACAATCCTTTGCCAACCCATCATTGAACTTTTCCTGAAACGTACTTAGTGGAAACATGACCTCAATGTCATATGTTGTTATTAATTACTATAACCACCAAGGGAGAAAATGTGCTTTTGGATTGAAGTACGAGAGCACCTCCATGATTCAAACCTGGGCGTTGGAGGAGTCCATTGAAGAATGGACCCCCACGCTAGATGAAGAGGTACCAGAGACAATTATCCGTGGAAAATAAGCACCTAAGAACTGGGTCATGTACTTTGACGGTGCTTTCTCTATCCAGGGCACCGGGGCGGGCATGATCCTCATTGCCCCCACTGGAGAGCACCTCAAGTACGTGGTTCATATGCACTTTCCCTAGGAAGAAGCCACCAACAACACCGCTGAATACGAGGGGTTCCTTGCCAGATTTGGAATCGCGGTGGAGCTGGGAACCAAGAAATTGATCATTCGTGGAGATTCTCAACTCGTGGTGAGAAAAATCAACAAGGATTATCAGAGCCCATTGTTGGAAGCATATGTGGAAGACGTGAGGAAATTGTAGGAGCACTTTGATGGGTTACAAGTAGAACATGTGTCGCGTGCAGAAAACATCATCGTTGATCATCTATCAAAGTGCGCCACGCAGAAGCTTCCTGTGGAACGAGGGATTTTTGTCCTCCGCCTCACTCAACCATCTGTATCCCCATCAGCGATGGCCAAGAAAAGAAGAAAGCTAAACTCCGGCAAGCATTTCTCGGCAGAGCTTCCCGAAGCCGTTGGTAGAGAGTCTGTCAGGAGAAATCATGTTTCGGTTGGTCAGCAGCTCGCTCCCGCCGAGCGTCGGGCTCTTGCGGTCGAGATAAGCGCTCCCACAAATGAGGAGATGCCTTTAGTCCTCGTTGTCGATCCACAGGCTCCAACTTGGGCACAACATATATCCTGCTTCCTCCAAACAGGAGAACTTCCCAAAGAGCAAGAAGAAGCCGAAAAAGTAGCCCGTTAGTCAAGTATGTACTTGTTTATCGATGATCCCTTGTACAGAAAACAACCAAATGGAGTGAAATTAAGGTGCATTTGCCAGGAGGACGTACTGTGGTTGTTGGCAGAGATTCATGGAGGTGTGTGTGTGGCTCCCACATTGGATCAAGGGCTCTTGCCGGGAAATCCTTCCAACAGGGTTTCTATTGGCCCACTGCCCTCTAGGGTGCAACTGAGTTGGTCACCAAGTGTGTAATCTGCCATTTCCATTCCAAAAACATCCATCAACCAACGCAAGCTCTTCAGATGATCCCTTTATCTTGTCCATTCTTGGTCTGGGGGCTCGATATTTTGCGCCCCTTTCCCCGTGTTGCCGGGGGCTTTGAGATCTTGTTCATAGTAACTGACAACTTCACAAAGTAGCGTGAGGTAGAGCCAGTGAGAAAGGTGATGGTGTAGACACCTATCAAGTTTATGAAAGGGCTGGTACGCCGGTTTGGAGTCCCCAATAGGATAATCACCAACAACGACATCCAGTTCACGAGCCACGCCTTCATGCATTACATCCAAAGCCTTGGATGCAAGGTCTCCTTCGCCTATGTTGCTCATCCAAGAATCAACGGGAAGTCAAGAGGATGAATGTTGGCCACGAGGACTCAAGACAAGAACTTTCGATAGACTACGGAGAAGCAGTAAGCGTTGGATAGATGAGTTGGTGGTGGTTCTTTGGTCCCTTAGAACGACACCAAATCGAGCTACTAGCCTGACGCCCTTTTTCCTTGTGTATGGGGCGAAAGCAGTGCTCCCAACAGAACTCATATACGGGTCACCTCGAGTACTTGCCTACGATGAAGTAGAGCAAAAAGCAGCTACGTCATGACGATGCCATGCTCCTCGAGGAAGATCGTCTCTGGGCTGCTGTGTGAGCTGCAGGCTACCAGCAAGCCCTATACTGCTATCATAGCCGCAAGGTCCACGACTGGAGTCTTGAGGAAGACGACCTTGTCCTTAGGCGCGTCCAGTCCACCAAGGGTGCCAACAAGTTGTCGCCAAAGTGGGAAGGCCCTTACCGGGTAGCACGAGTCACCAGACCTAGCGCAGTCCGTTTGGAGACCGAAGATGGCACCAAACTGCTTAACTCATGGAATATTGAGCATCTCCGTAAGTTCTACCCGTGAGGCGCGGCTGTCAGGCTCAGTCCCAGGCAGACACCTTTTGTACAAGCCTTGCCGAAGTTGCATGTAACCCTTTGTACAAAGCCAGGCGCAGACCCCGTGCGACAGTAATAAAGGAGTAGAAGCCTTATTGCCCTGCGCGTTTTTGTCACCAGGAAAAACATAAAAGGGGGAGGCAAAAGAACAAGAATGGTGGCCCAGCGTACCCCAGAAAGGGATACTGCCTAAAAAGATGTCTTATCGCATATCCCAAGTTTTGTGTTGATTACTCTCTTGAGAGAGACCCTTGTTCCCATCTCAGATGTGTTCAGTAGGGTCCTCCGCATGGTAAACCCTTGTAGGGACGAGCTGCTCCCCAGCTTCCGATACTTGTCATCTCTAGGGAGTTGTGCCAATACTGACAAGGGCCCCTGCCGGGGAACAATGTTAGCTTGCTACCGGGGGATTGCATCCGCCTTGGTGGTGCTCGCGATTAGTAGTGACCCGACAAGCGGTTCCGTGCAGCAGAGACAAACATACTAACACAATAGACATGAAGGGAGAGAAGGCCAATACTTGAGGAAGAAAATAACACATCTAGTTCATTCATTTCTAGTACAAAATGGATGTAGATTACATTTTTATTAGCTAAAAATTGGCAAACGCCTACATCTTTTAGTTTACAAAAAGATAAGTGCCCCGTAATGCCTTTCTTATCCCTCTCCTCTTAGGTATTAGATGGAGAAGGAACAGAGGGCAAAAGGAGAGCCTAGCGGGGGAGAAGCAGGCGGAGGGCTGGTGTAGATGGTGGCGTTGCCGGAGCCCACCTGGTGATGATGGTGCTGCCGGCGAGGGTGACGCATCGAAGCTGTCACCCGCGCTCCTGAAGCATCATGGATTGCCGACCGCCACCGTCTTCCTCGTCACCACCACCCAAGGGAATGCCTCCGCCATCATCCAAGCCTTCAACGCGGCTGCCAAGGCGGACGTCATGGTCTCCGAGAAGTCCCATAGAGAGCATGGTCGTCCCTGGTGGCCAAAGGTGGGGAATCCTCCCTCCCCTTAAGAAGGACATGCAGGCGAAATGCTCCCGCCCTCGCACTTTATATATAGCGCCATGGGTGGAGAACTCCGCCGCGATACGTGGCAAATCTCTGCTGTCACCATCCACATGCGACTGGCGATTGCTCAAGCGATTCTTCTCTATCACGCTGAACAAAGAGCACAGGGACCACGGTCTACCACGACGCGGTGATACCATTACGGACACTAGCACGGCGTCAATCGTGCAGCACCTTGTTGAGATCGAATTAGCGGATAACGCCACATCAGGTGTGTTGCTGCTACCATCCCCGGCATGACCGTCAGGCTGCCCGCTCCACCATCCTCGGTTTCCCGGGCTGACCCTCAACCTGAGATTGTCGACCCAGGGCAGGGGCCAAGCGTGGACACGAGGAGGAGACCTTGCCCCCTGACCATCAGGGGGAGGGAGATGGCCCGAAGACAAGAGAGAGGACGACAAGCTCTACAGATCCAGGACCAAGAAGGATAAGGAGATGGATAAGCATCGCCCCTCACGACCACCCAATTTATAGGGGAGTGCGTGGGGGCTAGTTCTCCTCTGCTCCAAAGGTCATGATCCGCCTCCAACAATTCCACTACCCACGATCACGGGCGAACAAGTAACCGCCCCATTGCTCCAATCCATGTCGTTGTAGTTTCTGCCACGATCAGGCCTTTAAGTCACGAGCACCCACCGCAACTCCCCGCAATGCATGCGGTGCGCGTGACTGAAACGGCCTGATGAAATGGGTCGATGCTGACAAGTAAATTGGCAGTTACTTCCTCACATTATGCGTCTGTGCATGAATTTTGGGGCTGACCCAATGGTGCTGGGCAAGCGCGTGTGGGCCAGACCCGGGGGCTCCTGTCGGTGCACTAGGACATGGGTACCAGGTGCCCTTGACTTGTGCACATGCGGTAGTAGCAGAACCCATCACCACAAATACAAACCAAGGCCAAGCAACACCGATAGGACCAACGCGATAGCCCAAGATAGACCCAGAGTGCGCCAGGTATATCCCTGGTGCCTGCTGGGGATCAAGGTGCGCGTAGCCGCGAGAAGACCCGACAGGTCCTCCCCCAACAGGCGCGAAAGGAGCAGCCACCGCTCAACCGCATTCTATGCTAGTCGCTTGTCAATGCGGTGTCGATCTCTCAAACGGCTAAGTGGTTGTCACTAAGCACATGGCGACACACTGGAAGGCGGATTATGCCCCCTTGTCACCCGTCCATATGTGTGTCAAGTTGTGGTGTAGTAGTTAGCTAGAGCAGTGGCAGAAGCTTGCCGGGGATGCACCCCCGCACACCACCTAGACTACATTTATGGCATTTTGTCCTAAGTGCCAGAATTAGGTATGGTAGCATTGTTAGTTGTCTGATCATCAGACAATGTTTGTTTTTTCATTGTCGTTACCCTTGAGCTATAAAAGAAGGACAGAGGTAGCCTAGCTAATGATTCGGACTCTTGGACACTTGTATTAGCGCAGTAGCTCTCCCGATGGAAACCCTCGTCGGGTCTAAGCACTGTGTATTCTTCGTGTTCCTTAGATCAATCCACCCAAAGCAGGAGTAGGGTATTACGCTTCACAACGAACTGAACCAGGGTAAACACCAGCGTCCTGATCGCCGAGCTGTCTCATTTCCTCCGCTCTTTGTGCATGCGCCCACACCCCTGCCGAACCACAAAGGGGTTGATTGCCCCATAGATGATCGAGTGCATCGTGTCCTCGACAGACCGATGTAGAACTTGTTCTTTTTCTCAGTCCGGCCGAAGCTATTTTATCAGATGTACGTAGTGAAAATATTCAACTTACTAAGAGGCTACACGCTTCCATTTCTATAAAGTCCATGAAATCGGTCGTGGAGAAGAAGGACGCTGAGCTTGCGCTTGCTCAGAAGGAGGCTAGTCGGAAGACGAAAGAAGCTTAAGAAAGTTGAAGTCTCTCGAGGAGTGGGATGAAAAGAAGAAAAAGTTGGAGGCCGTTTCCAAGAAATTCGTGGATGAAACCACTAAGGCCGAGTCGAAATTGAGGCAGGCGTTAGCCAAGAGAATCGAGTTGGAAAAGTTCAATGAAGACTAGGACAACAAAATGAATGAGAAGCTCAAAGGTATATCAATGTTCTGAATGAGTTCCGAGTTAAGTTTGTCTTCCACTCGTCTTTCAAAAACTCCTTTCTCCCTTTATTTCGATAGGGTTCTGCTTGGACTTTGAAGAGGAGACATCCAAGATCAAAAAGGAACTGTATCCAGTTGTCGGGCTTCTCCACGATAGTTCAGCCCCTGCTCTTCTCCGCCTGGAGGAACGCATCGGAGAGGTGACTATCTTGTTCGACAGGTTGCGCATGGCTGCCAAGGACATTGATGAGGAGCTCTCCTTCGGAGAGGAAGTCTCGAGTGACCTGGATGTCCTCATGAACCGTCTGTAGGACGTCCCTCACCGAGTGCAAACCTGGAAGAAATCAACGGCCCGTGCCAGAGCTAACATCGCTCTATCGCTCGTTCAAGTCCATTGCAAGGGCGTAGACAAGGAGGAATTGAAGTCGCTCAAGGTCGTCAATCGGAAGAGTGCCAAGATCGAAGACTTCATGGAGATGTTCCTTGAGGCAGCCACTCGGATCGCAGACATCATTGACCTTGACACCTTCACCGATGCAACAACCCCATCTCCCACCGGGTGATACTCAGATAAAACCTTTGAATGACATTTGCCTCGAAATGCCGAGTGGTTTATGTAATCATACATCTGACGTGACCTGATGGTCATGGTTATCTACCCTTCTATTTAGAACATCATGCAGTTTGTTTTCCTCTATTTGACTGAGGTTTTATTCATGTTAGGAAAGTTTTAGCTTCTGGTCATGGGTACTCAAGCATAACTGAACTCCCGAGTGCAGCTTTAGTCAACGCTTGGAGAGGTCCCATGCTTATTCTGGTAGTTCTTGGGAACAATGATGGTATCATCCATCTTGATATCTGAGTGGAAGTTTTTCCTGCACTCGGCATATCAAAACTTAGGTGAGCACGGAGCCGCTGCTAAGCCCCCGAGTGTAGATCGTGTCTTCACTCGGAGTAGTTTGTACTTAGGCGAGGTCAGGGTCGCGTCTAATGGTCCATTTTGGATCCCAGGCAATGGCTGCCCCTAGCCTTGCTAGGCAAGGATGGACATTTGGTTAGGAAAATTAAACTGGCTTTTGAAGGCAATCTAGCCCGCAACTGCCAAGAAAAGCTTGCCGATGGAGGCGAGCCAATTCAGCTCTCCTGCACGGGCAAGAAAAAAATCGTGGGTAGTTAATACTTCAATTGCTTGTATTCCAAACACCGAGGCTTGATTTTGACGACTCATGCCAGAACCGGCTAGGAAAAACTAGCCCATGTAAGCTAGGCGAGCTAGAGAACCAAACGTGCCCTAAGTCCCCGAGTGCGGTTCAGGCCGACACCCGGAATAGTTTTACACTTAGGCAAAAACAGGTTCACATCTAATGAGTAAAAATGGAGGTAGTTCCAGGGAACAATGATGGTCTTGTCCATCTTGATATCCGAGTGGAGGTTGTTACTGCACTCGGCATATCAACACTTAGGCGAGAATGGAGCCGCAGCTAAGCCCCCGAGTGTAGATCGTGTCTTCACTCAGAGTAGTTTGTAGTTAGGCGAATGCAGGATTGCGTCTATGTCCCCGAGTGCGGTTCGGACCGACACTCGAAACAGTTTTACACTTAGGCAAAAACAGGTTCACAGCTAATGAGTAATGATGGGAGTAGTTCCTGGGAACAATGATGGTCCTGTCCATCTTGATATCCGAGTGGAGTTTGTTCCTACACTCAGCATATCAACACTTAGGCAAGCATGAAGCCGATGCTAAGACCCCGAGTGTAGATCGTGTTTTTACCTGGAGTAGGCAAATGCAGGATTGCGTCAATGTCCCCGAGTGTGGTTCGGTCCGACACTCGAAATAGTTTTACACTTAGGTGAAAATAGGTCTGCAGCTAATGAGTAAAAATGGAGGTAGCTTCTGGGAACAATGATGGTCCTATACATCTTGATATACGAGTGGATATTGTTCCTGCACTCGGCATATCATCAATTAGGCGAGTACGGAGCTGCTGTTAAGCCCCCGAGTGTAGATCGTGTCTTCACTCAGAGTAGTTTGTACTTAAGCGAATGCAGGATCGCGTCTAAGTCCCCGAGTGCGGTTCGGGCCGACACTCGAAATAGTTTTACACTTAGAGGCAAAAATAGGTTCGCAGCTAATGAGTAAAAATGGAGGTAGTTCCTGGGAACAATGATGGTCCTGACCATCTTGATATCCGAGTGGAGGTTGTTCCTGCACTCAGCCTATCAACACTTAGGCGAGCACGGAGCCATTGCTAAGCTCCCGAGTGCAAATCGTGTCTTCAATTGGAGTAATTTGTACTTAGGCGAATGCAGGATCATGTCTAAGTCCCCGAGTGTGGTTCAGGTCCACATTCACAAAATTGTAATTGCCACCGGGGTGAAAAGAGTGAAAGGTTTTGACAAAGTGTTGAAGAAGTAAAGGCTTTTATTTAACACAGCCACTCGGCAGCTCACTACAGGAATGACTGAATGTTTACTATTTTAAGTGTGGAACTTGCGGAGTAGGTCTTTGTTCCACGTACGGGGTTCTTCTACGTATTCGTTGACGTTATACAGTCGGTAACCTCCGTTGTTTAGGGATTTGGAGATCACAAAAGGGCCTTGCCATAGAGGTGCTAACTTGTGTGGCTTTTGTTGATCTAGTTGGAGGACAAGGTCGCCTTCCTAGAATGCACATCCTTTGACCTGCCTGTCGTGATAGTGCCTTAGGTCTTGCTGATATGGCACTGATATGACTAGATCCAATTCTCTCTCCTCTTCCGAGAGGTCCAGCCGTCTTGATGTGACACTTCTGCTTCAGCTTCATTGCAAAGTTCCACTCGGGGAGCATTTGGATGGATATCACTCTACAATACAGCTTCAAATCCATATGCCATGAAGAACAGAGTGCGCTTGGTTGAGTGGTTTGGGGTTGTCTGAATGCCCCATAGGATAGATGGTAGCTCTTCGACCTAGGCTCCCGTGGCGTACTCCAAACCCCTCATTAGTTAGGGCTTCAATCCTTGTAGAATCATTCCGTTCGCCCGCTTTGCTTGTCCATTCGACTATGGGTGAGCCCTAGAGGCATAGTTGACCCGAGTGCCTTGAGGATAACAGAACTCATAGAATTCATCTGAATCAAATTTCTTCATGTCGTCGGTGATGATATCATGTGGGATTCTGAATCTGAAGACAATCTGCCGAATAAAATTGACATCAGTCTTTGCATCCAAACTCTTGATGGGCTTAGCTTAGACCCACTTGGTGAACTTATCCACTGCTATTAGCAGGTGGGTAAACCCACTCGTCCCAGTATGTAGAGGGCCAACCATATCGAGACCCCACATGCGAACGGCCATGTGAGTGCTACCTCTTGAGCTTGCGTTGGTTTTCCCTTGAAGAGGAAAGGGTGATGCAACGAAGTAGATAAGTATTTCCCTCAGTTTTTGAGAACCAAGGTATCAATCCAGTAGGAGGAACAAGCAAGTCACCAATGGATGCACCTACACAAACAATCAAACTCTTGCACACAACGCTATAAAGGGGTTGTCAATCCCTTCACGGTTATTTGGAAGGATTAGATCTGAAGGAGATAGATGTAAACGAGTGCGGAAAATAAAAGATAAATAAATTGTAGCAAGGTATTTTTGGTATTTTTAATTTATAGATCTTAAAGTATATGATGGAAAATAGACCCCGGGGCCATAGATTTCACTAGAGGCTTCTCTCTTGAAGGAAAATATCATGGTGAGTAAACAAATTACTGTCAAGCAATTGATGAAAAAGCAAATAATCATGTAGTTATCCAAGGCAATGATCATGCATATAGGCATCATGTCCGTGTCAAGAAGACCGAAGTGATTCTGCATCTACTACTATTACTCCACACATCGACCGATTCTTCCCTGCATCTACAGTATTAAGTTCATGAAGAACAAAGTAACGCATTAAGAAAGATGACATGATGTAGAGAGATAAACTCAAGCAATATGATGAAAACCCCATCTTGTTACCCTCGATGGAAACAATACAATACATACCTTGCTACCCCTACTATGTCACTAGGTAAGGACACCGCAAGATTGAACCCAAAACCAAGCACTTCTCCCATTGCAAGAATGACCAATATAAATGGCCAAACCAAACCAATCACTCAAAGAGAATTACAAGGATATGAAATCATGCAAATAAGAATTCAGAGACTCAAAACAAAATGCAAATAAGAATCCATGTAATATTCTTTGTTGTGGCATGAATATTTAGATCCGTAAGACTAAAAACAAAATCTTAATATTGATATAAAAACAGTAATGTTTCAATCATACTAGCAAAGCAATTGTATCTCTTAAAAATATAATGGCAAAAGAAAGTTATCCCTACAATATCATATGGTCTGGCTATGCTCCATCTTACCCACACAAAGTATTTATATCATGCACAAGCCAGATCAAAAGTCAAGCAATTGTTTTCACACCTTTATTTTCTCAAACTTTCTCAATTCTCACGCAATACATGAGCGTGAGCCATGGGTATAGCACTATAGGTGGAATACAATATTGTGGAGCTTGTCAAGGAAAGGGAGAACATAGCCTCACATCAACTAGGCGTATCAACGGGCTATGGAGATGTCCATCAATAGATATCAATGTGAGTGAGTAGGGATTGCCATGCAACGGATGCACTAGAGCTATAAGTGTATGAAAGCTCAAAAAGGAACTAAGTGGACGTGCATCGTGAAGAAAAAATTTCCACTGTCTATATGAAAGTGACAAAATAGGAGACTCTCTATCATGAAGATCATGGTGCTACTTTTGAAGCACAATTGTGGAAAAGGTAGTAGCAATGTACCTTCTCTCTTTTCTCTCATTTTTATGTGGGCATCTAAGGCCTCTTTTATTCATCATTTTTTATTTGGGCCTCACTAGCCTCTTTTATTTTTTCTCATAAAGTTCGGACTCTCATCCCTACTAGTAAGGGAATCATAGCTTCCATCATCCTTTCCTCACATGGGACATGCTCTATTAATGAAAATCATCACACTTTTATTTACTTACAACTCAAAAGAAAATGAAAATTACAACTCGATACCTATGAAAAAATATGACTCTATATGCGATAGGGAAGTGATGGTGCATGTCATAAAAGGAAAGGGTGGAAGTTGCATGGCAATATATCTCGGAATGGCTATGGAAATGCCATAATAGGTAGGTATGGTGGTTGTTTTGAGGAAGTTATATGGTGGCTATTTTGAGGAAGGTATATGGTGGCTGTTTTGAGGAAGGTATATGGTATACCGACGAAAGTTGTGCGGTAATAGAGAGGCTAGAAAAAGTGGAAGAGTGAGAGTGCGTATAATCCATGGACTCAACATGAGTCATAAAGAACTCACATACTTATTGAAAAAGTCTATTAGTCATTGAAGAAAAGCATTAAACGCATGCTCCTTGGGGGGAGATTGGTAGGAGTTAACCATCGCGTGCCCTCGACCCTCACACAAAGGCCGACAATCTATAAACAAGTCATGTTCCAACTTCCTTACATAACGGTTCACCATACATGCATGCTACAGGAATCACAAACCTTTGCACAAGTATTTTTATCAAATCACAATTTGCTTGCTAACATGTCTCTTAACATGACCATCTTTATATCTCAAAACTTTATGCAAGGAATCAAACTTCTCATACATACTCAATACACTTAATATGGAAGTTTTTTTATCCCTTTTGGATGCCTATCATATTAGAACTAAATTCATAACCTAGACCAATTACCATGTTGATTTTAGAAACTCTCAAAATAATATAAGTGAGGTACGAGAGTTCAAGTATTTCTATAAAATGCAAACATGTCGGTGCACTAGAGTTTCGGGTACTCCAGTGCCCCTTACTCGTGCACGGGCAGTAGTAGCCACCCTAGCGGCAAGGCTAGGTGGGGAGCTGACAGCCACAAGTACAGAAGACTTCCAAACAATGAAGCCCCAGCAAGGCGAAGCCAGCGCACAGGCTAGGTGTCGTTCCGCCTGGGCACGGGTCGCGGCAACGACGATGGAGGGGCTAAGCGGTGTCGATGGGACGGGCCCCTGTCCTGTCCCGCAGACGGACAGAGATGCCTGACGGTGCATTAAATGTGTCTGTCCTATGCCATAAGTGTTAGGTATGATAGCACTGTAGCTGTGTACACCTTGTGTACGCACTGTATTCCACTGTTGGGATCCCCTTCAGAGTATAAAAGGAGGCCTAGGGCGTTACAAGAGGGATCTTTTGACCGATCTTCTAGCTCATGCACATAGCAGCTGTTCATAGCGCTCCTGTAGCTAGAACTCCAAAAACACCGATAATACAACCATGCAGGAGTAGGGTTTTACGCATCTCTACGGCCCAAACCTGGGTAAAATCCCCGTGTGTTGATTCGTCAGACCTGCTCTTCGTGTGAGCCTTCTCCTCTGCCGAACCGAAAGGGATCCCTTCGATCCCATAGGTGTTCATTCCCCACGACATCTTTGGCGCGCCAGGTAGGGGGAAGTAGGTCGTGTGAACCTGTTTTGGTTATCAGCGCGTCAGTTCTTTCATATTCATCATCGCAATGGCCCCCGAGAAGAAGGGCCTAACGGCGGTTGGCCCATCCACGCCCGTTGTCCCTGTATCTGCGTAGACAGGCAACGGCGTAGACACTGGTGGGGGAGGAGGCGGAGGTCCAGAACTTCCGCAACGCTCCAGTGATCAAGGCCAAGCAAGCGGCGACACCGGCCACAGAAGCGCCCATGGCGACGATGAGAACCCCCGCACGTCCGGGTCTCAGGACGGAGTTGTACCACCTGCGGGTGGTACGGTGAACTCTGGGGACGGAAGGGTATCTTCCAGGGCACCCGCGTCGGCAACTGCGCCGTGACCTTCCCAGGACGCGCGCGAAGAGCCGCGCCACGGCGCCCGTGGTTCTCAACGTCCCCACAGAAAACCTCCTGTGCATCACTCCCAAGGTGCACGGGATCAGCATGCTCGCCAGCATGCTAATGGGAGTGGCATACGGTTGCGGGGCCACGATGGAGCTCCTTCTAACACGGTTAGGAGTTAGAGCAACTCGCATTCCTCGCGCCGTTCATAGCTGACCACATCGGAAGAAGCTATGGTGTGAGCACAGCTACTCCTAAACTTCCCTCCTGCTGCGGAGAAGCTCGACGAATGGAGAGCCACCATTCATAGCCTCCTCAGCTTCGTAGATAAGTTTCGACCCATCAAGCCAGCTCACACCAGCGTTGAGAAGGCCGGAGGCAGGGCGACCACGGTGCACTCTCCTCCACAGCAACAACACCGGTCACTGACTCGACAGACCGACGCTTATGATGGTTACTCGATGGTGTCGTCCGACCCATGGACACGCCGCGACCAGCGTCAAGTTCTTCGTGAATGAGGCAAGCAAGATGCCCGAACTGCGATCGAGCGGCAGCGGGAAGTGCGCCTTCAATCTAATAGGCACGCGGGGTCCACTATGGACAAGTCTATGCCAGGGTATCCTGTCGGCCTACCTTAAGAGGTGGGTTGTCTAGCGTTTACCCATGAGCTGCAGCAAGTCCAGTGGCCCAACTCCCACACGTTCAAGCCAGAGGTCCCGGAGAGGTACGACGGCAAGATTCACCCATCGGAGTTCTTGAGCATGTACACCATTGTGGTGCAGGCTGTCGGGGATCATGACGACAAGATACTAGCCAACTACTTCCCTTTGGAGCTTAAGCCCAATGTCAGGTCTTGGTTGATGCACCTGCCGGAAATATCCATCACCTCCTGGGCAAACCTGTGCCACAAGTTTGTTGGTGCCTTCACTGGAGGCCACCAAGCTCCTAGTCAAGAAAGCGATTTGCACATCATCCCTCGGAAGGAGGGCGAGACTTTGTGTAAGTACATCCAAAGGTTCAGCCGCGTACACAACAACATACCAAACAATCATCCTGTCGCTGTTATCAGCGCGATCCAATAGAACGTGCACAACCACAGGATGCGGGAAGAAATGGTGATGAACAAGGTCAGGGATGTTGTCAAGCTTTATGCTCTGGCAGACAAATGTGCTCGGGCTAAAGAAGGGAGGTGGCTCCTCGGCGAAGACGCTGGCGCAGGGGTCGACTCTGAGGATGAAGACACGCCACCCCCGCAAACAAGGGCCAGCGGTGCAACAAGAAATGCAAGGGCAAGGCCGTGCTTTCCGTCGAGGGATCTGACAACCCCGGTACTGCCAAGAAGGGAAAGGTTGATGACCCTAGCAAGGATGTTGTCGGGTGCATCTCCTGCCAGACGATGGCAGTTGCCGACAAGCCAGAAGGCTCCGGCAAGCAGTATTGCAAGATCCATCGCACCAAGGGCCACGATCTCCAAGATTTCCGGCAAGTTGAGCAACTTGCCGAGAAGCAAACGGCCGAGTATGAGAGGCGAGACAAGGAGAAGGGCCAGGATGGTGCTGAGGGGTCCGATAAGAAGCACGTTGGCCGAGGAGGTCACCGCGGCAAGCCCAAGCAACAAAAAGACCGGCCAGCTCGCGGTCGTGACAAGCAAGAGGGGGATTATGATGACGTTGCAGAGGATGACGAGCCCAACGAGCATGAGTTTCAGAAGGCTACAAAGATGATGTCCATCGAGGGAGGTGCCTTGCCGCATTCCTCTCAGCTCCAACTTAAACAATGGGCGCATGAGGTTAACGTGGTGGAGCCATCTATCGGTGCCCAGACACCTCAGAAGTGGTCTAGCACTCCTATCATTTTCTTCGCCGAGGATCACCTTGCTCGCACAACTGCGGTCGGGTGCGTGCCATTGTTTGTTTACCCAACAATTCGCAACCTCAAGGTGACGAAGATGCTAGTTGATAGTGGGGCCAGCCTGAACCTAATCTCGCCTGATGTCATGGATTTGTCACGAGAGAATTCCAGGTGAACGGACTTAGGTTCGGGGGGGAAACGCAACTATGTGGCGGCTTGAAGGGTTTGATCAGAATTGAGAGACATGGAGTTTACCCAGGTTCGGCCCCTCCAATGGAGGTAAAAGCCTACGTCCTGCTTGTCTGGTATTGATGATGAAGACGATCTCTCAGTTACAAGGGTGTTGTTTTGCTACCTCTAATCACGAGAGCCTGTAATTTGTCTATCTCTAATCTTTTGTGTCTGTCTCAACTTGTGGACTTGTCAATCTTCTCCCTCTAGGGGTGCTCTACCCCTCCTTATATAAGTGGAGAGGGTAGGTTTACAAATAGAGTACTACTAGGAGTAGGATTAGGACTAGTCTCTTTAGAATCCTATTCTGGGTTTTGTTTCTCTTGTAAGGAAATCCTTTCTCCTTTAGGCCTTCTCTTGTGAGCCGCCTAGAGCCGGATCACACGCCGGGTCTTGGGCCTGGTCGTCCTGCGACCAACCTGTCGGGTCATCAATAAAACGTCATGTCCTTACCGGGTCTCTTGTGAGTCGCCAGGTCGGGTCATACCGCGGGGTATATCCCTGACATTAGCCCCCAGTTTAGCTTGAATCTATTCATGCTAATCTCCTGAAATAAGAGTAACAAATATGTTAAGTGGCTGGCTTGCTCCTTTGGCCGGCTTATTAAATGGCTCCTCAGGAATTCGGGTCTTTTCTGCATATGAATGAGTCATCTTGATAATCATCTTGCTTGTCAATGTCATTTGAAAAATATTGAGAATAGAACACCCATATGCCATTGAGTCAGCTTCCAATACTCTTGGCGGGTCATCTCTGCTGGGTCATAATCATTGATGATGCCGGGTCATTATCGTTGGTGACCCCGGGTCAAATAACTAGCATCCAGCTGACTTGATAAAAATATTGGGATGAAAATCCAACTGATGCAAAACCATACTTCCATTGTTGTGAAGCGGGCGGCTTATATAAAATCTAGCGGGTTATGATCTTTTGATAACACCGGGTTATAAATGTTGGTGATGCCGGGTCTAATAACTGAACTCCATAACTAACATCTTGAAAATTCTCCTCAAAGTTTGTGATATCTCCATATTGCCCGTAGCCCCCAAACTCCGAGATTATCCATGATAACTTGGTGCTTTGCAATAATATTTTGGACTGTGTATCCCCTAAGTGCTGGGTTGTCCTGCCTGCAGCAACCTGGGACTTATAACTGTCTTATACCTTATGAAACTTCAGCATGTGTAGCCCCAAAAGGCCGGCTCATCAGAATGTGATGCGCCGAGTCTTCAATTTGAACCTCATAATCTGTTAAACAGCTGAATACTGTAGCCCCCAAGTGCTGGGTCACACGCGTGCGGCGACTTGGGACTTATAAAATTTGATCTGAGCGGTGTAGTCCCCAAGTGTCGGGTCAGTAAGAATTACTGGGCTGGGACTTAGAAAAATATAGAAAGGCCGGCTCATCTCCTTGAGATAATAGGGTCTTGCTGACAATAGTGATTTGAAAACCAGCTTGTATTAGTCCCCAAGTGCCGTGGTGCATGCCTGTAGCGATAGGGGACTTGCATAATTGATATAAACTGGCTTTGAATAGTGTAGCCCCCAAGTGTCGGGTCGTCTGCCTGCAGCGACTTGGGACTATGTAAGAATAATATGACTCACCACAATTTGTTGGGTGAATCCTTAACCGTGGTTGTAATATAACCCGGAATCAATATCCTGGAATAATTCCGTTGTCTTTGACATGAAATCCCTGCTCGTGGTTGCGGTGCAACCCGGCAAATATATGTTTGAGAAATCCATGAGTGTGGTAGTATACCACAAAGCACAATTGAAGAAATCCAAACCAGTTAATTAGATGATACGACATTATATCTGATAGGGCATCTCTTGAAAAATAATGAATTCTCCGAGCTAGACTGAAAACCCCATCATTTAGTACTGGTTATCATAAACCATGAAGATCCAGCCAAGTTGGCTATTAAAGATCCATTTGCTCTTTGCAGAAGTTTTTCATCATACTTAACGGCGGCTCATCTTAAGAGATAAGACCTGCAAAAACAAACAAGACAGAATATGTTCTGCATTGTTGTAAGGGCGGCTTGAAAAAGCATAACCCGGAGATGTTAAAATCTTTCATAACATTGCTCCTTCTTTCATAATCTTGCTCTGACCCGGCTTGGTAAGCTGGCATGACATGTGAATATGATGCAATGTATGATGCAATGTATGATGCTATGTATGATGCTATGTACGATGCAATGTTGACTTGTCAACATTTTTGGCTTAAGAGCCG
The DNA here is from genome assembly GCA_022496015.1 of Hordeum marinum. Taxonomy (NCBI): domain Eukaryota; kingdom Viridiplantae; phylum Streptophyta; class Magnoliopsida; order Poales; family Poaceae; genus Hordeum; species Hordeum marinum. The sequence continues at coordinate 189,913,417 of CM039676.1, read as the reverse complement.
GCTGTTAGGGTTAGATAAACTACACACGGAGGGTGGGAAGCCCCCTTCGACAACCAAGTTGACTTGTCAACTTTTTTGGCATAAGAGCCGGCTGTTAGGGTTAGATAAGCTACACCCGGAGGTGGGAAGCCCCCTTGACAGCTATGTTGACTTCTCAACATTTTTGGCTTAAGAGCCGGTTGTTAGGGTTAGATAAGCTACACCCGGAGGGTGGGAAGCCCCCTTCGACAACCAAGTTGACTTGTCAACTTTTTTGGCATAAGAGCCGGATGTTAGGGTTAGATAAGCTACACCCAGAGGGTGGGAAGCCCCCTTCGACAACTAAGTTGACGTGTCAACTTTATTGGCATAAGAGCCGGCTGTTAGGGTTAGATAAGCTACACCCAGAGGTGGGAAGCCCCCTTTGATAGCTATGTTGACTTGTCAACATTTTTGGCTTAAGAGCCGGTTGTTAGGGTTAGATAAGCTACACCCAGAGGTGGGAGGCCCCCTTCGACAACCAAGTTTTTTGCACCATCTTGTAAGTCGCCATCTTGTAAACCGCCATCTTGTATGAAGAAACCGCAGAAACTCCAAGTGACTTTATGATGACCCAATAAATCCTGGCACCCATGTTCGAATGGTGCATCACGGTGGTTCGTCTTCTTACGCAACTTTCTAATCCTACGCCAATAATGCAATAGCTCTTGCAAAGACCCGGGGTTCTCGTTGAAAATGACCAAATGAGTCTCTCCATGTCTATAGCCCCCGAGTCTTAAGTTGACTTGAAGAGGCGGCTTGAGCGTCTCCACTGATGGTCGAGGTTGACCGTGGTGGGTTATAGATGATCCCGTATGAATTGTTTCAATAATCCGGTTGATGGTTCATCTCGGCTGGTTGTTGAAGTGAACCAAGCTGTAATGGCGGCGACTTATGCGCTTGTCCATTGGGCGTCTCGTATCGACGAGCACTGCACCGATATGTTGATGTAGATCAAATTGTGGGTGGCGTCTTGCGCGCATACACTGGGCGGCTCATATAAGCGAGCACTGCACTGATATGTTGATGTAGATCAAACTGTGGGCGGCGATTCAGAACCGTCCGTTGGGTGACTCGCACCGATGTATGTAGCCCGTGGGCGTGTTGATGTAGATGTAGAAATCAGTCACGACATTGTAAGCTGGTGTTGTTGTGAAAGACGTCACGACGTTGTAAGCCGGTGCGGATGGCGAGAGACGGACACGGTGTTTGTAAGCCGGCACGGATGGCGAGAGGCGGCCATGGCATTGTAAGACGGTATGGACATGTGAATCGCCGGTGGCGTTGTTGGTGAAAACCATGTCGCGGCTACGGTAGCTTGCCACACTCATTGGGCGGCTCATACCGGCGGGTGAGCGCGTGCAGTACCGGCATGTTGATGTAGACCGGGCCGCAGGAGCGGTGACTCACGAGCGTCCATTCGGCAACGCGACACAGATGAACACCAGTACAGAATGATACCGGCGTGCGCTCCACCTCCACGGTATAATGCCATGCAAATATATTTCCTGCATAAAAAATATTGCAAGAAACGAAGTAATTGTTCTTTAACAATTTAATATGTATTGAAAACAGCAAAGGGAAAATAACACCTGATTTAAGACGACGGATGGCCCCTGTGTGCTTTCACCGAAATGTTCGTGACTTGCTCTAGGACTTCACTATATTTGAATAGACCGGATACCCCACTTCTCTGGCCGTTCCACATTTTTTTCAATCGGCCCTCCCACTCCCCTCCTTCGACGGGTGTACTGACCAAAACACAATGACAGGTCGAGGCTGAGGCAAGAGGGCGGCTTGACACGATGGAGTTGGAGCTAGGGCGGCTCAGCCATGCGGCGACGCGGCGGAGGCGAAGCCAGGGCGGCACGGCATGATGAAGGCGTAGCCAGGGTGGCTTAACCGTGTGGCGACACGGCGGAGGCGGAGCAGCAAGCTCGTGGTTCGGTGGATGCGGCAAAGGTGAGGCGACGCGGTCGTGCGGCGAAGCCGCGGTAGTGGAGTGGGCCGGTTCGCAACCAAGGTGGATTGACGGCGAGGTGGGAACCATGGAGGCGGCTCGAAGCAGAGCCGGAGGCCACGGCGTCGGCTCGAACTCGGCGGAGGCAGGTCATGACACGGGCGCGCAAGGCGATGGCGGATCAAGGCTCGTCCGAGGCGACCACGGCGCGGTGATGGGGTGTGTCCGAGGCGGCCACGGCGCGAGGGCGGGGAACCGGCGAGCCATGGCTTGGAGGCGGGAGCGAGCAGCAGAGCTGGTACAGCAGGCCTTGGAGAACAGAGGTGCGGCGACTCAAGACACAGCCACAGCGTTGAAGTGTAGCGGGAGGCTGGCGGCGCTCGCAGGCACGGTGGAGGCGCATGTGCCCAGGCGGCTCGGTGGGTGTGGCCACGGTGAACCGTCTCGTGACGCGTAAAGTGGAGCCATCCAGAGGCTCAGACGCGCGCCGACTGAGCAAGGCGAGCTTGGCTCGGATGCTCGATGGCAGAGCAAGGTGAGCTCAGCCTGAACGCGACGGATGGATGCAGGACTTCCTTCTCTGCTCCTTTTTTTATAAGTCAACCTTACTGCTAATCATGGCAGCACATGCACGGAGGCCTAGCCGGCTTGATGCCTTGGCCCTTGACGCTGTTTTTTCTCTTTCCTTGCTAACCCACATATAGAGCAGATTTCTTTGTTTCTTTGTTTTCCCGGTATCCGTCTTCATGTCAATTATGGTCGGCTTGCTGTGATGTAAACAATGGCAGTTGATTTTGACTGATGAAGCACCTCCTTGTGTACAGATTTGCTCAGTAATGCTTCATAAAATAGTACTTAGTCCAAACAGGTTCTCCTCAGAGTTTGTGCTTGTGTGTGGTGATGTACTGGCCCAGGCGGGTTGCTCTTTTTATTTTCTTTCAGATGGATTTGACGCGAAGGCCGCGCGCAGTAGCTGAGACTTCCATGAATCAGACAACAGTACAAGGGCAGCACGATTAGCTATTGGACAGATTACTCCTCGGGACTCAATGCGCCTCGGTTGTACGCGGTGGTAACGAATCAACACAACTCCAAATTAATGTCGGTCTCTGTGACAAAAAAATGATTGGTCCAATCGTCAAAGGGCTCATTCTGGCGGCGCGTGCAACCCTAATTTCTTTCGATCTTAATCACGTATGTGCCGTTCCGATGGCTCGATCCCTGTGAGAGATCCCTCCAAGAACTCAACACCATCGTACACTGGCCCCACGGTGGGTGCCAACTATCGTGGATTTGTCACAGCAGATGTCTGGGTGAACAGACTTAGGTTCGGGGCAAAAATGCAACTATGTGGCGGCTTGAAGGGGTTGATCGGAATCGAGAGACGCGGAGTTTACCCAGGTTCGGCCCCTCCGATGGAGGTAAAATCCTACGTCGTACTTGTCTAGTATTGATGATGAAGACGATCTCTCGGTTACAAGGGTGCTATTTTGCTACCTCTAATCACGAGAGCCTCTAATTTGTCTATCTCTAATCTCTTGTGTCTGTCTCAACTTGTGGACTTGTCAATCTTCTCCCTCTAGGGGTGTTCTACCCCTCCTTATATAAGTGGAGAGGGTAGGTTTACAAAGAGAGTTCTACTAGGAGTAGGATTAGGACTAGTCTCTTTAGAATCCTATTCCGGGTTTTGTTTCTCTTGTAAGTAAATCCTTTCTCCTTTAGGCCTTCTCTTGTGAGCCGCCTAGCGCCGGCTCACACGCCGGGTCTTGGGCCTGGTCGTCCTACAACCCACCTACCGGGTCATCAATAAAACATCATGTCCTTACCGGTCTCTTGTGAGTCGTCGGGCCGGGTCATACCACGGGGTATATCCCCGACACCTGATGTCATCCAAAGGCTGCAAATACCTAATGGAGATCTCGAGCCCACATGCGCTTTCCAAGGGGTCAATTCAGGGAGAACCTAGCCAAAGGGCAAGATCACGCCGCCGGTGACGTTTGGCAGCGATATAAATTTCAGAACAGAGAATATCGTTTTTGACATCGCCAAGATCTCATTTCCATACAGTGGTATCCTTGGTCGCCCAGTGCTGGCCAAGTTCATGGCGGCCACCCACTTCGCGTACAATGTGCTAAAGATGCCCGGCCCGATGAGCGTCATCACGATCAACTTCGACAAGAAGGGCGAACTTATCTGCACCGACCAACTCTACCGGGAGGCAGTTGCAGCACCTGCCACGAAGGCACTTGCTCCTGTCGCCGAAGCTCCTGAGGGGAACAAGACCGGCAAGGCCTCTGGCGCACATTCCGGCAAGCGCGCCTCCTCTGGGTGCTACGCTCCCGTTGAAGATGTGCCAGAGAGCTCTACCGGTAAGAGCAAGAAATCCAAGGCAGCTACACTAGAGACTAAGAAGGTGCCCGCCAAGGACGATGGCAGGGAGGAACTTTCACCATAAGTTCCACCCTTGACGACAAATAGGAAAGCACGCTCATCACCTTCCTGCGGGTGAATGTCGATGTGTTTGCATGGCAGCCATCTAATATCCCCAGTGTTCCCAGGAAGGTGATTGAGCACGACCTTGCCGTTTGTCCACACGCGCGGCCCGTCAAGCAGAAGGTCCAGAAGCAAGCTTTGGAGCAGCAATAGTTTATTGTCGAAGAGATCAAGAAATTAGAAGTTCCTGGCTTGATCACAGGAGTACTTCATCTAACTTCAGTTGCCAATCCAGTTGTAGTGCGCAAGGCGAACGAGAAATGGAGGCTATCATTGACTTCACAGATGTCCACAAGGTCTATCCCAAAGATCCTTTTCCCTTGCCGCACATCGACCAGATTGTGGACTCCACCGCCGGCTGCGACTTGGTGTCTTTCCTTGACGCCTATTCAAGCTATCATCAGATTTTCATGGCCAAGGAAGACGATGAGAAGACCGCATTTATCACCCCACGTGGTACGTATTGCTTTTTACGTATGCCTTTTGGGTTGAAGAGTGCTGGTTCTACATTTGCAAGAGTGGTCCAGATTGGTTTTGAGCCCCAGCTACATAGAAATATGGAGGCTTACATGGATGACATAGTGGTCAAAACCAAGGACAAGGCTACGCTCATATCAGACCTAGAAGAAACATTTGCAAATCTGCGCAAGATCAACATGAAGCTCAACCCTGAGAAGTGCGTGTTTGGCATCCCATCCGGCAAGCTTCTCGGGTTCTTTGTATCTCGACCTGGAATTGAAGCAAATCCCGACAAGATCAAAGAAATCAAGCAAATTTAAGCACCAAGACGTGTCAAGGATGTGCGTGGCCTTGCCGGGTCCGTTGCTGTTCTAACTAGGTTCATTTCAAAGTCTGCTGAGTGCACCCTGCCCTTTTTGAAAATCTTGAAGAAGGCAGGTCCAATGAAATGTACTCCAGAAGTGGAGGCAGTGCTGCAGGATTTGAAAGAGTACCTCTCCTCTCCGCCGATCCTAGTCGCGCCAAAACCACAAGAGTCGTTGCTGCTATACCTAGCGGCAACAAATCAAGTGGTGAGTGCTGCACTAGTGGCTGAAAGAGAGGTTGATGAGGAAGCAGTAGCAGCGGCAAGACCGCCAAGTGACGAGCCATGACATTCCCTGACAGGGTTTGGTGCCGGCAAGGAAGGATCTGGACAGTTGAGCGAGACAATCTAGAAGAAGAAGCTGGTGCAGGGCCCAGTCTATTTTGTCAGCTCCCTTTTGCAGGGGGCTAGGTCAAGATATTCTGGCATGCAAAAGTTGCTCTTCAGCCTTCTTATGGCCTCGAGGAAACTACGCCATTACTTCCAAGCACATGAGATCACCATTGTCACTCGCTTCCTGCTACAGCGGATCTTGCAGAACCCAGAAGCTACCGACAGGATTGTAGAGTGGGCTTTGGAACTGTCAAGCTTTGGCCTCAAGTACGAAAGCACTTCAACCATCCAGAGCAGAGCCTTGGCAGAGTTCATTGCAGAATGGACCCCAATGCCAGATGAAGAGGTTCCAGAGTCAACTCTCCCTAGCAAGGAAATCGATCAAGAGTGGATCATATATTGCGATGGGGCTTTCTTGCTGCAAGGCGCCGGTGCCGGAGTGTTTCTTGTTGCACCCACCGGAGAGCACCTCAAGTATGCGATTCATATGCATTTTCCCCGGGAGAGCTCAACAAACAATACTGCTGAGTACGAAGGACTCCTTGTCGGTCTTAGGATCGCGGCAGACCTTGGGATCAAGAAACTTATCGTCATGGGTGATTCTCAGCTTGTCGTCAGGAAAGTGAACAAATATTATCAGAGTCCATTGATGGAAGCTAATGTAGATGAAGTGAGGAAGTTGGAAGAACGTTTTGATGGCCTGCAAATGGAGCATGTTCCTCATGCGGACAACAGCGTTGCCGATGGCATGTCAAAGTGTGTTGCCCTTAAGTTGCCTATGGAACCAGGAACTTTGATGCTCTGACTGACTCAACCCTCCGTGACACCACCAACTGGACAAGAGAAAAGAAGGAAGTTGAGTTCCGGCAAGCATTTCCCGGCAGAGCTCCCAGAATTCGCCGGCAAGGAGGTTGTCAGGGACAACGTCAGGCTTGCCGGTGAGCGTCATACTCCGGCGGAGCTCCGGCTCCTGCCGTAGAAGCACGCGCTCCCGACATACTTGTCGGTGAGCAGCAGGCTCCGGTGGGACCTCAGGCCCTTGTCGTTGAGACAAATGCTTCCCCGGCAGAGGACACGCCTTTAGTCCTTGTTGTCGAGCCCCAGGCTCCAACATGGGCACATCACATCGTCCATTTCCTTCAGACAGGAGAACTCCCTAAGGAACAAGAGGAAGTAGAGAAAGTATCCCACCAGTCTATTATGTACCAGTTCGTGGACAACGTCCTGTACAGAAAGAGACTGAATGGCGTGAAACTCAAGTGTTTTTCTCGGGAGGATGGAATGGAGTTGTTGGCAGAGATACATGGAGGCATATGTGGCTCCCACATAGGATGAAGAGCACTTGCCGGAAACACATTCCAACATGGTTTCTTTTGGCCCACTGCCCTCTAGGATGCAACTGCGTTAGTAACCAAGTGTGAAGCATGTCAGTTCAATTCAAAGAAATTACATCAACTAGCTCAAGCCCTTCAGACAATCCCTCTCTCCTGGCCATTTTTGGCTTGGGGGCTCGACATCTTGGGCCCCTTCCCCCGCGCTGCCGGGGGCTTTGACTACTTCTACATTGTGATCGACAAGTTCACAAAGTGGCCGGAAGTGGAAGTAGTGACAAAGGTGACAGCACAGTCAGCCATGAAGTTCTTCAAAGGACTAGTCTCCGTTTTGGTGTCCCCAACAGGATCATCACTGACAATGGCACACAGTTCGCGAGCCGCACCTTCATGCAATATGTCCAAGACCTTGGCAACAGAATCTATTTTGCTTCTGTTGCCCACCCAAGGAGCAACAACCAAGTGAAAAGGGCTAATGCTGAAGTGACGTGAGGCCTCAAAACAAGAACTTTTGACAAGCTGCACAAGTGTGGAAGGCACTGAATTGATAAGTTGTCGGTGGTTCTTTGGTCAATCAAAATGACACCAAATCAAGCTACCGGCCAGGCATTGTCGTCGTTTTCTCACGACAGATGCCATGGGTAGGCTTATCATAGGTGGTTGGGGCCGGAGGACGCCGACGGGCTCTGGGTGCAGGATTAGGTACAAGCGGTGGTGACACACTATGTACCCATGTTCAGGGCCCTCCATGGGAGGTAACACCCCTAGTCCTGCTTTAGTTGGATGGATTGATGTGTTTACAAGGGTTCTCCTAGAGCTGCGTCTAGAGGAGGAAGAGAGAGAAGCCGGCTCGCCTTCCTCCGCTATCGAGTGTGAGAATGTGAGAAGTGTCTCATAGGTGTGTGCGTGAGAGTTGTTCGTTCCCGTTGCATGGGGGGCTCGGGGGTTTTTATAGGCCAACCCCCCAGCTTACAATATTCCTAAGGTACACAGGTGGGGGGACCCAGCTGGCAGCCTCTTCGGCTGACCAGGGGGTCTCACCCTTCATGCCATCTCGTCGCATGTAGGGTCCACCGGCTGTGCGGTCCTGTCGCCTGCTGGGGCCCGCTAGCCGGCTCCGCGATTGGCCCTCGCCCACCTACCGCGGCACGGGCCGCTCGGGAGGCGGCGTCTAGTGCTAGCCAGTCGAAGTCTTTGGTACGGCCGGCTGCACTATAGCCACGCCGGGGCAGGTAATCGAGTGGGCAGCAGCGTGTCGACACTGTTTCCCCGCCCGGTCGCGCTCGCCAAGGTCAGCACCCTGGATGGCCGGACTGTAGCCATGCACACTCATGCATCAGCAGCCACTGTGGCTACAATGATACCCATCATGGTGGTCACGTCTTGTCGCCGTACTCGTGCGCAGAGGGACGGGATGTTGCATGTCCGTCCCCGAGGCCAACGGAGGAGGCTGCCTGTAGGCAGCCGGCCACACCCAACAGGTCGGGGGTCGAGCCGGCTCCTCAACCAGTCGTCCATGCCGCCAGCTGGTGACAGCTTGAACCGGCTGCGCTCCAGCCGGTCATGGGTAGCCGGTTGAATAGTTTTTCTTTGAAGCGGGGGAGAGAAACCCGTTGCTTTGGCCTACCTAGGGGTAATAACCCCATCAATAGTCCCCAAAGCCGGCGAGGGCCCACGTCTGGGAGACGGAGGGGAGCCAGCGGCTTCCCCATAGCGATACCCGCCACCGGCGCGAAACCAAAAAGCCAGCCGGGTCGGCAGTTGGACCTGACACCTCGGGTTCCGGTGCGTCGCCCCGGGTCCGGGGCTGGCCTGCCGCATGCCACATGGCGGGTAATGATGTGGTGGGCCCCGCACACGCGGGGAGATGGGACATCGCCCTAGGCCTAGCCCGCTAGGCCTCGGGGCGCAGGCCAGGATCCTCTGCACCCCGAAGCGGCCGTTACGGCCCGAACCGCCCATTCGTGCACGGAGTTTTCGGGGGAGTGGGCACAATTAATCCCCACGTCCCCCGATCGTGGCCTCCCCTTTAAAAGGGGAGGAAGGGCAGGGGCAGGGTTACCCGCACCCCCTTTGCCTCCTTGCTTCTTTCCTCTACACCTTCTTCTCCCCCTCGCGCAACACCGCTCCCGAGCTCTCAAACGCGCCTGCACGTCGTCGTTCCACCGCAATGGCCGACGGGCGCGGAGGAAGCTAGGCCGGATCCATCGTCGCCGAGGGGGACATCACGGACCTCCGTCGCGCGCGCATGCTGTCGCCGGCGGAGCGCGTGGTTGCTCACGCGCTGGGCGACGAGGTGGTGTCGGCACCGCAGCCAGGGGAGTATGTCGTCTTCCTGTGGCATTTCTCTTGCGGTTTTGGGCTCCCGGTGAGCCTCTTCTTCTGGCTGCTCATGGACACCTTCGACCTTCAACCGCACCACCTCGGCCCCAATGCGATCCTTTACCTCGCCGGCTTCGTGACACTGTGTGAGGGATACCTAGGGTTCCTCCTCTTTCTTGACTTCTTCAACGCCCTCTTCTACCTCACGGCACTGAAGAGCAGCGCCTGCGAGGGCACTATGGTGTGCTGCCGCGACACCACGCGCTTCCCGCCCTTCTCTCTGATTGATTCCGTCAAGGGGTGGCATCGGACATTCTTCTACGTGAAGAATGTTGACCCAAGCCTGGACTACATCTGGCTGCCGCCGTTCATCAACGCGCAGTCCTCCAGGGCGAAGAGGTCGGGAGCCGCCCCGCGCAGAGTGGCCCTGGCGAAGCTTGGCTAGATCACGCAGCTGAAGAGCACTAAGGGGTTGGTCGCCTCCGATCTAGTGGCAGCCTTCATCATGCGCCGGGTGCTGCCTCTCCAGTTGAGGCCGCACCAGATCTGCGACATGTCCGGCCGCCAGGACCCCTGCCGGCTGATGACAATCGACATGACGCCAACTCAGGTGGTGGCACGGGTGAACGCCATCATGATGTTCAAGCTGGCGCCAGCGTCGTCGAATTTTGGCATGGAGCCATATGACCGCATCAATGTCCCCCTGGTATGTTTTCGTCGAGGTGGCTTCTCTTTCATTTGACTCTTTCCAGCTGGCGGCCGGCAATGGACTTTACTTCGCCGTCTTGACCGCAGCTGCTCGTCTGACAGAACAAGCCGGACGGCCCGCATCCCCAAATTTTTGAGGCGGAGCACGACCACTTCGAATTTGAAGACTACGAGTGGGTAGGCCCGCATAAAGAGGGGGTGGACTCCTCAGGAGGGGTCGAGGAGCCGGCAGACCCGCGAGTCGGCGGGCCCAACGGAGCCGGAGGGTCCGGCGCAGCCGGGGAGCCCAACGGAGCCGATGAGTTCCCTGTTGGCCCCACGATCAAGAACTGGACAGACGATGATGATGACGATGACGATGATGTGATGATCCTGAACACGCCTCCCCCTCAACTCAACAGGGCCGGCATGGACGGAGCGGGAGCAGCCGGCTCAAGCCCCGGTGGCCGGAGCCGCCAGTCGGGCGAAGAGGTCGGCTCAGGAGGAGCCGGCGGCACCGCCGCCTGCCCATAAGCAGGTGAAGGTGGCCACGCGGAAACCGCCGGCGTGCGCCAAACAGGCCTTGCCCAACGTTACCGGGTAAGTTTTCCTTTTTCCTGTGTGCGCTTTCTTCCGGGCCGCGAGCCGGTGGGTGTTTGACCCTTGTGCACCATAGGGACCCCATCGAGCTCCACGGGGGGGAGTCGGCGGTGGATCCGACGGCTGCCGCCAGCCGGCTGGCCCGCGAGCACGCGGCCACCCAGCGGGAGGAGAAGAGGAGGCTCATAGAACTGCGAGCCTCAAAGTTCGTACCGCGAGGCGGGCCTCGCACTCCAGGACTTCGAGCGGCAGGAGGCGGAGGAGGTCCGTGGACCCCACGTGGGCATCGGACTCGGCGGCGGAATAGACCCGTCTGTCGAGGGCCTCGTCGAGCAAGCCGCGAGGGGTGGCTATGGAGCCGCCTGCGCTTCCGTCTGGGGAGGAGGCGGTCCGAGCGAGGGCGGCAGCCACGGAGCCGGCCCCCGAGGCGACCCGGCCGGAGGTGCCGATCGTGACACTGCCCGTAACCGAGCCGGCCCGGGTCAATGTGCTGGAGGCTCTGGTGGCCCCGGAGGTAGCACCAGAGGCGACGGCCGTGGAGACGGATGTGCCGTCCGTCGCAGTCGTTGCGTCGGAGTGGTGGGAGGAGGAATCGGCGGAGGCACCGAGCGCGGGAGGAGGAGGCGACTCTTGGGCTCTTGCCGTCATCAACCCAACCCGGCGACCGGCACCGTGGCGAGCTCGGGGACGGGCGGCAACAGCGTCCGGGTCCTGAGAACCCCGAGGACCATGTAGGAGGTGCTCCGGGACTGGGAGGCGCTGGCACGCGTCCCAACCTTTCCGGCTCCCCTTGCAGGCGCCCCTGTCCCCTCGTTCGGGGAGTTAGGGAGCATTCTGGACCGGTGCCACCAAGAACTGGCCCGGTTCGCGGAGGCGGCTGACGCCACCCTACAGCGCATGGAGGTAAGCGTGGTTGCTCTTGTTAAAATTTTCAGTGGGGGCACGCGCGCACCCACTGGGTGTAGCCCCCGAGATGTGGGCTGGCTGACCGGCTGACGGGCAGCCGGGCCGGATCTCCTTGAGCGTCTTTTGACTTTGGCTCTATGTGACAGGAGGGGAACTCCCAGTGGCAGAAGCTGTTCGAGGAGGCGGTCACCATCCACGACCGCGGCAAGCACGGCTTCTATCGACTGGAGGAGGAGTTGACACGGGTGCAAGGTATTCCAAGTCTTGTGGGAGGGGCATGTAGCCCACGGGAGCCGGGCCGGCTGCCTGGCAGCCGGAGCAAGCTTAGAAGGACCGGCTGACGCTCGTTTTGTTTTTGCAGACGAGCTGACCGCCCTCCGGGTGGAGAAGACCGGGGCCTTCTCCGAGCGGGACTGGTTGGCGCAAAGCGTCCAGGCGGTCATGCAGAGAAGGACCAGCTGGCCGCACTGCTGGTGGATGGGGAGGCGGTCCAGGACTGCCTCAAGGCCGACGTGGTGTGGGTGGTGGTGGCCAAGGAGACGTCCATCAAGGAGGCGGCTGACGCCGCCCAGAGAACCGCTTCCTCCAAGGCGAAGTGACCCACCTCGAGAGGATGCTCGAGGGGCTTATAAGGGTTCCCTCGCCGAGGCGGAGGCGGCGTTGGCGTCGGAGAAAGACTTGTCGCTCCACTTTGCCATCGAGGTGGACGACTCCATTGAACGTAAGTGTCTGTTTTTCTTCTTTCAGCTAGTTGCCTTTTTTCCTTGTTGGTTCTTGTTTTTGATTTGCATCTCTTTCCTTCTTCTCTTTCTTCTCTTAGGGCGCTTCCCGGAAACTTAGCACCACGCTGAGCGTGCCGTCGAAGAGCATCGGGAGTACCTTCGGGCGCATGGTCGCTCCATCGAGCGGGACACCACATGGGATATGGCGGAGCTTGGGCTCGCCACAGAAAACTGGCCGATCCACCTCGAGCGGAGCATGGAGCGGCTGAAGACGGGCGGCAAGGAGATCATCACCACCTTGTGGCTAGGCCATGGAGGAGCTTCGGAGAACTGCGTGGCCTTGTGGCTGGAGCACGCCGTGGCCTAGCTTGAGGTCTGGAAGGCAGCGGCGACGCGAGCCGGGGCGCAGATGGCGCTCCAGTTCGTGACTTCCTGGTACCGCGGCATGGACCTGGACCGGCTACCACCATGCGGGACGAGCTGGCCGAGGAGCGGGAGGCCGTGAGCCGGACCTTGTCCGCCGTGCCGACCAGCTCGTGTTGTACATCGATCCGGACGAGCTCCTGCTGGCCCTTGGCGAGGACGGCAAGTCGGCGTCCGAAGCCTCCTTCGACATCCCCCAAGGTCTGGAGGACGAGGAGGTTGCCGATGAGAGTACCGACTCCAGCGGGGAGACGGTCGGGACTACGGAGGCCGCCTCGAAGGCCAAGGAGGCCGACCCGAAGGCCGCAACCACCTCCGGGACGAGGGTCGAGCCGCCTAGCGACGCGTCGTCTGGAGGCGCGCCAGCTGGCGACGCGCCGGTGGCCTGAGCCCCCGGGCGTTTTATCTTTCTTTCTTCTTCCTGCATGTTAGGCCTAAGTCCACCCACTGGGGGTGTAATGTAATGAACCGTGATGGTTGTGAGCCTCTTTTGTCTTAACATTCGTATTGTGAATATTTGATGTGTTCGCCTTATTGCGCGTGCTTGCTCGTCCTTACCCTTTTTGCCCTTTTGGTTCCGTCTGTTCTGCCCCTTTTCCCCCTTTGGTTTCGGCCTCGCCATCCTGACAGCAGGGAGCCGGCCTGTAGCTGGGTTAGGGCGTCTGCCTCGAGGGAGCCAGTTTTGCACTTAGGAAATGCGAGAGCTTTTTAGGGTAAGTAGAGTGGCAGAGGCGAGGCGGTGGTCCGGCTGGGCCTAGCCGGCATCTCCTTTGCGATCAATCTTTCGTGTGTGCTAAGCTTTGCCGCCCTGAGGCCCCATTATCCGGACAACCGGGAGCCGGATCTATAGTTGGGAGAGGTGGGAGGGCTTGCTTGACTCACACTACTCGGTCAATTTTTGAGAGAGGCGATCTAGGTCCAGGCGGCGAGCCCCCGGGCCCGGGAACCGGGTCAGGGAGCCGGTGAGTGAGGAGACCTTTGAGGGAAACAAAAAGGGCATGCCCCAAGAGCTGGCCTGGGGCACCCATTGCATTCATAAGCCCAAAAGGGGAGGGATACATACATACACTGGTCTTTTCAGTAGTAGAAAGGACGGAGGAGCACCGCGTTCCACGGGCACTCGGTCTCCTTGCTGGAGGCGTCTCTTTTGCGCTTTTGTGGCTTCTGAGCATCTATTAGGTAGTACGCATTGTTGTGCAATGCCTTGCTGACGATGAACAGGCCCTCCCATGGGGAGGACAGCTTGTGTTGTCCGGTTGTTCGCTGGATCCGCCTGAGCACCAGGTCCCCTTCATGAAAGGAGAGCGGCCGAATCCGCTTGCTGTGGTAATGCCGGAGCTTCTGCTGGTAGATTGCTGTCCGGCTCAAGGCCAGTTCACGGGCTTCTTCGAGTAAGTCGACGTCGTCTTCTCTTTCCTCCTTTGCATCCTTCTCCGTGTATAGGGCGACCCAAGGCGAGTCGAACTCGATGTCGGTGGGGATGATCACCTCGGACCCGTACACAAGGAAGAAAGGCATGTAGCCGGTTGATCAGTTGGGGGTGGTTCTGAGACTCCAAAGGACAGCCGATAGCTCGTCGACCCACCAGTCGGCTGACCTTACCAGCGATGTCACGAGCCGGGGCTTGATGCCGGACAGGATGAGGCCATTTGCCCTATCGACCTGGCCGTTTGACTGTGGATGAGCAACGGAGGCCAGGTCGAGCCGGACTCCTTGCTTGGAGCGGAAGCACGTGAGGGTGTCCTTGGCAAAGTTCGTGCTGTTGTCAGTGATGATACTGTAGGGGACGCCCTAGCGAACTGTGATGTCATCGATGAACCGGACGGCCGTGGGGTCGTCCAGCTTCTTGATTAGTCGTGCTTCGATCCACTTGGTGAATTTGTCGACAGCCACCAGCAAATGTGTCATGCCACCTCATGCGGCCTTCAAGGGGCCCACCATGTCCAGCCCCCAAACGGCAAAGGGCCATGAGAGAGGCATGGTCTGGAGGGCCGATGCCGGCAGGTGGCTCTGCGTGCTGAAGCATTGGCAGCCCTCGCACTCGTCGACAAATTTCTTGGCCGCCTCAAGAGCAGTGGGCCAGTAGAAGCCGTGGTGGAAGGCCTTGGCCACCAGGGTCCTGGAGGCGGCGTGGTGCCCGCACTCGCCCTGGTGGATGTCGAGGAGGATTTCCAAACCCTTTTCCAGCTCGACGCACCGCTGGAAGACGCCAGTGGTGCTGCGATGGACGAGCTCGTTGTTGATGATGTTGTATGACGTGGCTCGATGCTGGATTTTCCTTGCCATGACCTTGTTCAGGGGGAGCTCATCGCGTAGTAGGAACGCAAAGATAGGCTGGGCCCATGAGGGAGCCGAGACAGGGGCCAGCTCGGGAGCCCCCGGGCCTGGATGATCAGCCCCCAGGATCGGCTCGCCAGCCCCCAGGGCCGTCTCGTCGATTATCATCAAGACGACCGCGTCGTTGGAGCTGGCAGCCCCAGACGTAGCCGGCTCAACTAGTGCCGGCAAGGCGGCCAAGGTTGTGGGAGCCGGTGGCGAAGATGCCGAAGGGGCAGCCGGAGCCACCGATGGGCCAGCAGCGTCTACCAGTACGAATATGGATTCCGATTCTGGGGAAGGCTTGATCGACGGCTTGAGTAGCTGCTCGAGGGAGACGCCAGCCGGGATGGCCTGCCGGGTGGAGCCAATCTTTGCCAGCACGTCGGTCGCCTTGTTGTCCGCCCGTGGGACGTGATGATACTCACAGCCCTCGAAGGAGCCAGTGAGCTATTGTACGAGGAAGCGGTAGCTGGCCATGTTGGCTTCCCTGGCATCCCATTCGCCAAAGATCTGCTGCACCATGAGGTCGGAGTTGCCGAAGCATAGGATGCACCTAATGCCAATCTCCTTGGCGAGTCGGAGGCCGTGGACGATGGCCTCGTACTCGGCCATGTTGTTGGAGGCGGCGAAGTGGATCTGGAGGGCGTACTTGAGTTGGTCACCTTTCGGGGAGGAGAGGACTATGCCGGCACCCAGGCCGGTCCTCATTTTTGAGTCGTTGAAATGCATGCGCCAATGTGTGGAGTCCGGGGAGGCGACACGAACTCGATTTCCGCCCAGTCGACGAGGAAGTCGGCCAGCGCCTGTGACTTGATGGCGGTGCGAGGTTCGCACCGGATCTCGTGATCGGCGAGGGCGATGACCCATTTGGCGATCCAGCTGGTGGAGTCCCGGCCGCTCATGATCTCGCCGAGCGGGGTAGTGCTCACCACGGTGATGGTATGCTCCTGGAAGTACTGCTTGACCTTCTTGGCGGTGAAGTATATGCCGTAGCACATCTTTTGGTAGTGGGGGTAGTTCTGCTTGGATGCGGAGAGGACCACGCTGAGGTAGTATACGGGATGGTGGACCGGCAGGGACTTGCCCTCCTCCGGCCGCTCGACCACCAGGACAATGCTGATGACACGGGTGGTGGCCGCGATGTAGGCGAGCAAGGGTTCCTTCTCAGCCGCCGCGGCCAGGATGGGCGCGCGGGTGAGAGCCTTCTTGAGGCCGCGGAAGGCCTCGTACGCCTCGTCGGTCCAATCGAACATGCCCAGTTTCTTGGTATGACCCGGCTCAACCAAATCTATCTTGCGAAGCAGCCAGTAGAGGGGCAGGGCCTTCTCCCCTAGCAGGCTGATGAACCGGCTAAGCGAGGTGAGGCAGTCGGTGAACTTCTGGATGTCATGGAGCCGGGTCGGCTTGGGCATGCGCTCGATTGCACTGATCTTCTGAGGGTTAGCTTCGATGCCGCGGGTAGACACGAAGAAACCCAGGAGTTGGCTAGCTGGGATGCCGAAGATACACTTCTCCGGGTTGAGCTTGATCTTGTATTCGCGTATGTTCGCGAAGGTCTCTTGGAGGTCGTCGAGGAGGCTGAATTGCTACTTGGTTTTGACGATGATGTCATCAACATAGATGTGGATGTTTGTGCATATCTAAGGCAGGAGGCACTTCTGCATGCACCGCTGGAAGGTGGCGCCAGTGTTCTTCAAGCCGAAGGACATGGTGATTTAGCAGTAGGCCCTGAAGGGCGTGATAAAGGAGGTCTTGAGCCAGTCTTCTGGATCCAGCTTGATCTGGTGGTAGCCAGAGTAGGCATCCATGAAGGACAGCAAGTCGCAGCCGGCCGTGGAGTCGATGACTTGATCGATCCGCGGCAGGGCGAATGGGTCCTTGGGGCACGCCTTGTTTCGGCTAGTGTAGTCAATGCACATGCGCCAGTTCTTGTTCTTCTTCAGCACCAGGACTAGGTTGGCTAGCCAGTCTGGGTGGAAAACTTCCATGATGAACCCGATTGCGAGCAGCCGGGCGATCTCTTCTCCTATAGTTCGCCACTTCTCCTCGAAGAAACGGCATAGAGGTTGCTTGACCGGCTTGACGTCCGGCCGGACGTGTAGTTTGTGCTCGACGAACTTCCTCGGAACACCCGACATGTCCTTGGGGGACCATTCGAAGATGTCCCGATTCTCACGGAGGAAGTCGACGAGCTCGCCTTCCTATTTTCTGTCGAGGCGGGAGCCGATGGTGACACACTAAGCGGGGTTGGCCGGGTCGAGTGGGATTTGCTTGGTGTGCTTGGACGGCTAGAAGGAGGCCTCTCTGACAGACTGTGAGGGAGGAGTCGGCATGGCTAGTTGGCTGGTAGCAAGGGCCACAAGCTGGTCGAGTTGCCGCTTCTCCTCGGCGATTTCCAGGGCCTCGGCCAGCCGGCTGCCGTCTCGAGCGCACTCGATTGACATCTTGTAGTCACCCATGCTGGTGATGATTCCCTTGGGGCACGGCATCTTGGGCTTGAGGTAGGCGTAATGGGGGACCGCCATGAACTTGACAAGGGTCGGCCGGCCCAATAGCGTGTGGTAGGGACTTGCGAGGTCCACGACCTCGAACAGCACCAGCTCGGGCCGGAAGTGGCCGGGTCTACTAAAGAGGACGTCGAGCATGATCTTGTCGATGGGGGAGCAGGACTTTCTAGGCACGATGCCATGGAAGACCGTCTGGCTCGCTTGTAGGTCTTCTATCTTTAGCCCCAGCTTGTGCATCCTGTCGAGGTAAAGAATGTTGATGCTGCTGCCACCATCCACCAGCACCCATGAAAAGCAGCAGGTGTGCTTCTCGGTGGCGATGGTGGGGTCGAGGACCAGGGCGTAGCTGTCGGGAATCAGCATCACGGTGGGATGATCTTCCCGGCTCCAGGTGACCGGCTTCTTCGACCAGTGCATGAACTAGGGAGTTGCTGGCATGGTGGCGTTCACCTCACGATGGATCCGGCATTGAGCATGTTTGCTCGTCTCTTCACTAGTGAAGATGACGTAACAACCGTCCTGGTTAGGGAGCTGGTCGATCAGATGGCCATCGTTCTGGGCCGGAGCTGGAGCCGGCGTCGGGGCGGCAGCTAGGGCCGAGGCCGGCGCGCTGGCAGGCGGCATGGGAGGAGTCGGAAGGTTGTCCCCCTGGGCCAATCGCTGTGAGAAGCTGCACTGTCGGAGCGTGTGTGTAGAGGGTTTGGCCCCTCAGTGGTTCTTGCGGAGGAGGTCAAGCATCTGCTCGAAGGTAAGCTTCGGTTGCCAGGTAGCCTTGCCAGTGCGCTGGCGCTGGCTGGAAGACTAGGCAGTCGGCTCCTACTCCTCGATGGTGGCGACCTATCGGCTCCCGGACTGCTGGTTGTCGGCACCCGGCGGGGACGTTGCCGGTGTCGTTATCGCCTTGGCAGGCGGGGTCGTCTTGACCTGGATGGCTGAATCAGCCATGGCGTATTTGTCCGCCTTGGTCATGAGATTGACAAGCGTGGCCGACTTGGAGCACAGGAGCTTATGCTTGAGGGGGGTGCCGTCTCGACAGCCTTCGATGAAGTACTGTATGGCCTGCACCTCGTGCACCCCCTTGCAGGAGTTGTGGAGCTCGGTCCATCGAGTGAGGTAGTCATGGAGGGACTCCGCCGGCCCCTAAACGGACCTGGCAAGTTCATGGGGGCGGCTAGGCCTCTTGTAGGTGTCGGTGAAGTTGCGGACGAAGGCCTCTTCGAAGTCCATCTAGGTGTTGATGCTGCAGGCTGCCAAGCTGTTGAGCCAGGTGCGGGCTGATCAGATCAGCATGAGGGGAGCGTAGCAAACGGCCACGCGCTTGTTCCCCCTGGCGATGCCGACCACGGTGGTGTAGTCGATCAGCCAGTCCTCAGGCTTGGCGGCCCCATTGTACTTCGGGGTGTCTCGAGGGAGTGTGAAGTCGGTTGGGAACGGCTCATTGCGGATCCAGGGGCCGAAACAGGTCAAGCCAATCGAGCCCTCCTCCTCGAGGACAGCTGACTGTGTGAGCCGATCGATGCTGAGGCGAGCATCGTTCTCTCTATGAGGGATGCGCAGACCAAGCCGAGCCACGATCTTGGGGCGGATGGAGGGTGGAACCGATCGTTCCGGCTCACGCCGCGGGGGTGGAGTATGCCTGCGGATGCGCCGGCTGCCAGCGCCTCGTGGTGGCGGCCGCTGCGAGGTAGGTTGTTGGTGCGCCGGCTGTTAATAGCCGGCTGCTCGCTCCCCAGCAGCTAAGAGGGCCGAGGATGGCTAGCCTCGACCGGTGGCCGGAGACGCATGGGGAACAGAAGTGCTGAGCCGGCTATGAAACAACAATCCGCATGCACTCGCGCTCGGGCCAGGGGCCTTCGGAGGCAGCGCCGCCAGCCACGAGCCGATGCTGCTGCGCGTCGGCGGCGTCGATGAGGTCCTTGATGTGACGCTCGTGGGCGGCACGTTCTTCACCCTCCAAGGTAGCCAAGTTCTCGTAGGCTACCTTGAGGGCCCGCAGGTTGGCTGTGGGGGTGTTGTAGACGGGCATCTTGCCGCCCAGGATCTCGGCGACCACGCGACCGCGATCACGCACAGCCGCACGTCGGCTGGGCTCCGTGCCAGCCGGGGTGAGACCATAGGCGGAACCATATTCCCGCTAGGCGGCCTCCATGCGGCGCCGCGTGGCCGTGAGGGCGGTGGCATCCTCGAACAGGATGCGGCGAGCCGCCTCGAGCTCGGTCGTGGCGGCATCAGGGTTTGCCGTCAGGGCAATAGGGGTGCTCAAGCCCCAAAGGGCCATGCCTCGGCCTGCTCACGTCCGGAGGAGGTGGACGAGATGATGGCCATTGCCCCCATGCGATCATGGGAGCAGCTGGACGGGGTCGTAGCGAGTGCGCCCACGGCCGTGGGCGGACCGGCGCAGACGAGCACCTGGCTGGGGTACTCGTCGGCGGTCGGAGCTTTGGCGAGGCTGAGCCTGCCGAAACGCTCGATGAGCTCGTCGATGTCGAGCGCGAGGTTGATGGAGCTGCCCGCAAGGCATGCCGGAGCAATACCCATGAGCTCGTGGTTTCGCCTGGACATGCGGCGACTGCGGGGAATGGCGAGGGGTCCCGCCCAGAGCATGAATCCGGCCGGCGCCGCGTACGGCCCCACGATGGGCGCCAACTGTCGTTGTTTTCTCACGACAGATGCCATGGGTAGGCTTATCATAGGTGGTTGGGGTCGGAGGATGCCGACGGGCTCCGGGTGCAAGATTAGGTACAAGCGGTGGTGACACACGATGTACCCAGGTTCAGGGCCCTCCGTGGGAGGTAACACCCCTAGTCCTTGGTCCAGTTGGATGGATTGATGTGTTTACAAGGGTGCTCCTAGAGCTACGTCTAGAGGAGGAAGAGAGAGCAGTCGGCTCGCCTTGCTCCGCTATCGAGTGTGAGAATGTGAGAAGTGTCTCGTAGGTGTGTGCGTGAGAGTTCTCCGTCCCCGTTGATTGGGGGGCTCGGGGTTTTTTATAGGCCAACCCCCCGGCTTACAATATTCCTAAGGTACATAGGTGGGGGAACCCGGCTGGCAGCCTCTCGGATGACCAGGGGGTCCCGCCCTTCGTGCCGTCTCGTCGCCTATAGGGTCCACCGGTTGTACGGTCCCGTCGCCTGCGGGGGCCCGACAGCTGGCTCCGCGATTGGCCCTCGCCCACCTGTAGCGGCATGGGCCGCTCGGGAGGCATCGTCTAGTGCCAGCCGGCCGAAGTCTCCAGTACGACTGGCTGCACTGTAGCCACGCCGGGGCAGGTAATCGAGTGGGCAGGGACATGCCAGCACTGTTTCCCGCCCAGTCACGCTCACCAAGGTCAGCGGCCTGCACGGCCGGACTATAGCCATGCGCACTCATGCGTCAGTAGCCACTGTGTCTATGATGATGCCCGTCGTGGCGGTCATGTCTTGTCGCCGTACTCATGCACAGAGGGATGGGACGTTGCATGTCCGCCCCGGGGTCAACGGAGGAGGCGGCCCGAAGGCAGCCGGCCACGCCTGGCCAGTCAGGGATCGAGCCGGCTCCTCGACCAGCCGTCCATGCCGCCAGCTGGTGACAACTTGAATCGGCCGCGCTCTAGCCGGTCGTGGGCAGCCGGTTGCATATTTTTTTTCTTTGAAGCGGGCGGGGGGCTGTTGCTTTGTCCTACCTAGGGGTAATAACCCCGTCAGGCACCCTTCTCCCTCATATATGGGACGGAAGCAGTTCTCCCCACGGAACTCATATACGGGTCACCTCGAGTGCTCGCTTATGATGAGCTTGAGCAAGAGCAATTGCGGCAAGATGACGTGACACTCCTTGAGGAAGACCGTCTTCAGGCTGCTATGAGAGCTGCACGCTACCAGCAAGCTTTGCGCCGCTACCATAGCCGCAAGGTTAATGCCAGAATTCTTGAGGAAGGTGACCTTGTTCTTTAGCAATTTCAGTCCGCCAAGAATTCCAACAAGTTGACGCCAAAGTGGGAAGGCCCTTATCGGGTAGTACGAGTCACCAGGCCCGGCGCAGTCCGCCGGGAGACCAAAGATGGCATCCCAGTGAGCAACTCCTGGAATATCGAACATCTTCCTAAGTTCTACCCCTGAGGCACAGTTGTCGGGTCTCTTGGCAACCACCTTTTGTACAAGTCTTGCCGCTGCAGCATGTAATCCTTGGTACAAAGCTAGGCGCAGACCCTATGCGTAGTTGAATAAAGCTAAGTGTCCCGCAAATCTTGATTGATTCTCATGTTTACTTATGTGCATGTTTGTCTGGGATATTGCATTACACTTACTCCTGGCAAGAGCTAATAGACCGCCAAGGTTCCACATCCATATTTTCTCTTCTTCTCAAAGAACAGAAGGTTACCTCGCATGCAAATTTGCCAGGGGGGAATCATGGTATGGATACCAACGGGCAACGTTCAAACAAACAAAAAATTCCGAAAGGAGTACGTCAACGAAAAGATAAGTTGCAAAACCCCAAGTGAATTCTTGTTGTGAAGTTATTTTTCTTGGACGATTTCGACTTCTGTATGGAAAACATGCATGCACGGGAACCTTGCCATGATTGGTTGTGCCCTTACTCTGTTTTGGGTCCGCTCAACGGCTTAAGTGAGATGTGCCCGCACTTTTGTTTTGTTTTGAGTCCGCTCCATGACTCAAGGGACTGCGCTCGCACCCTTATTTTGTTTCGAGCACGATCAACAGCTTAAGCGGCTACGCCAAGAACGCCGAGGTATCTTGCCGGCAGTGGCACTGTCAGCGGGCTGCTGAGGACCTGTTCCTCAAAGTGCTCGCGTTAGGGCTACACACATCGGCAAGATTCTTCCGAGAAGGCGTAGGGAAAATTCCATGCAAAGAAACAGTCTAACAAGGAAGATAATATACGGTTATTCAAAATAGGGTGAAACATACATGAGATGTCGCTTTTTCCTAAGTACATCTTTTTTTGAATTTCTCCCCTAGGAGAGATTACAAGAAGAAAAAGATGGAAAGGGGAGGCGGGCTACAAGAAGAAAAAGATGGTGAGGGGCCCTCGGCACAAGCCTAGCCTGACCCCTCTCGACCAGCACTACGCGGAGGGGGTAGGGCTGCCAGATGGGCATGCAAGAGCCTGGCCCCTCCTAGGCCAGCATTGCATGGAGGAGAGGGTCGGCGCTGGCGAAAAGGAGGATGGACCCCAGAAGCAGAAGTCCACGGACCTGCCGGAAGATCCAACTAGAAGATGAGGCAGCGCCCGGGACAAAGGCCCCGGCAAGGTCGTCCTGCTGAGAGGGGAGAGGCGTGAGGCTGGCGGTGATGGTATGGCCGGCGGTCAATCTAAGCTCGAGTCGTCGGGCTCTGACTTGACTCCCTGAAGACTGGAATCATCGTCGTTGTCTTCGCCGCTATCCTCCTCATCACTCTCGCTCGAGGAGGAGCTTTCGGCGTCGGTCGAGCTCTCTTCGCAGCAGCTGAGACAGACGCATGAGCGCCCATAAATCTTGACAGAGAGAAAATTGGCCTCTGTCATTTTAAAACAAAGGATGTGCCCTTCCTGGAGGTTGTGGGCACAGGCGAAGGTCTTCGAGCCGCGCCTAAGGAACATGATGCGGCTCGCTGGGTACTCGATGTCCACTCGCGTCGTGCCATTACAACAACCATGCACGCATAACCATAGGATGGGCGGCTCGTCCTCCTCCATCGCCCCGGTGAAGGGGCGAGGGAGGCGCAGGTGGCTCCGGATGGGACCGCCCAGTTCGAGGACGAACTCCTGCGCCGTCCCCTCAGCATGGGTCTCCTCAAGGATGAGGCCTAGCATCGGAGGAGGAGGTGAAGCAGCACTCTGCCTCCCCCGACCTCAGCCCCCACGATGGCCATGATCCCTCGCGCCTCTTCCACCATGCGTGCTCGGGCCGCCCTCCGCCTCTGCGGCTAAAGTGGTGACATGATCCCGACGAGAGCTCCTCCTTGGAGCTGAGGATGGTGGCTTCCCTCGCCCCCTGTTCATGGCTGAGGGCGAGCGCCACTCGAAGTTTGGAAAGACGTGGAAGGGCAAGCTATGGAGATTCTCACTCAGAGAAGGGAGGAAGGATGGATGAGCACCGCCCTCGCTATCCCCCAATTTATAGGGAAAAGCGCGGGGGCTGGCTCTCCCCCGCTCCAAGGGTCGCCGCCCACCTCCTCCAATAGCGGCGCCCTCAATCACGGGGCAAACAGCAACCACCCCGTTGCTCCAATCCATGGCGTTGCAGTTACTGCCTTTCCCAGGGACTTTAAGTCACGAGCGCCCATTGGTGGCTCCCCGCTATGCATGCGGTGTGCGTGGCGGAAACGACCCGACGCAGTAATTAAAAATTTGACGGCCGCGCTATGCACATATCCCACATCCTGTGTTCAATAGGTTTCGTGGGGAGGCGCAGTAAGCACAATGATCACAACCGCAACTCCTCCCACGCGTGCTAGTGCACTATTTGGGCCTAGCCCAACAGCGCCTCGCACCGTGTGTGGCCCAGGCCCGGGGGATCCTGTCGGTGCACTAGAGTTTCGGGTACTCTAGTGCCCCTTACTCGTGCACGCGTAGTAGTAGCCACCCTAGTGGCAAGGCTAGGCAAGGAGCTGCCAGCCACAAGTACAGAAGACTTCCAAACAATGAAGCCCTGGCAAGGCGAAGCCACGGCAAGGCCCCGCCAGCGCACAGGACAGGTGTCGTTCCACTTGGGCATGTGTCGTGGTGCCGGCGATGGCGGGGATAAGCAGTGTCGATGGGACGGTCCCCTGTCCCGTCCCGCAGATGGACAAAGATGCGTGATGGTGCATTAAATGCATCTGTCCTACGCCGTCAGTGTTAGGTATGATAGCACTGTAGCTTTGTACACCCTGTGTACGCACTGTACGCCACTGTTGGCATCCCCTTCAAAGTATAAAAGGAGGTCTAGGGTGTTACAAGAGGGATCTTTTGATTGATCTAGCTCACGCATGTGGCAGCTGTTCGTAGCGCTCCTGTAGCTAGAACTCCAAAAACACCGATAATACAAGCATGCAGGATTAGGGTTTTACACATCTCTGCGGACCGAACTTGGGTAAAATCCCCGCTTGTTGATTTGTCAGACCTGCTCTTCGTGCGAGCCTTCTCCCCCACTGAATCAAAAGGGATCCCTTTGACCCCATAGGTGTTCGTTCCTCATGAAAAAACACCACCGTGCTCTAAAAAATAAAAGCGAAGCACATAGAGCAAAATTGCCTAACTCAAAAGATATAAGTGAAGCACATAGAGTATTCTAATAAATTCAAGAATTAGCGTGTCTCTCTAAAAAGATGTATGTAGAGAGGATGATTGTGGAAAACTAACAAGCAAAGACTCATATCATACAAGACGCTCCAAGCAAAACACATTCTTGTGGTGAATAAAAATATAGCCTCAAGGAAATTTACCGATGGATTGAAGACGAAAGAGGCGATGCCTTCCGGGGCATCCCCAAGATTAGGCTCTTTGGCATCCTTGAATATGACTTGGGGTGCCTTGGGCATCCCCAAGCTTAGGTTGTTGTCACTCCTTATTCCATAGTCCATCAAATCTTTACCCAAAACTTGAAAACTTCACAACACAAAACTTAACAGAAAACTCGTGAGATCCGTTAGTATAAGAAAGTAAATCACCACTTTAGGTACTGTTGTGAACTCATTCTTTATTTGTATTGGTGTTATACTTACTGTAATATAAATTCTCGATGGTTCATAGCACATGATACAACTCATAGATTCATCAAAATAGGCAAACAACTCAAAGGAAACAGAATCTGTCAAAAACAGAATAGTCTGTAGAAAACTGAAAACTTCGTATACTTATGTAACTCAAAATAATCTGAAAACTTAGGAAAGCCTGGGATATTTATATATCAATCTTTTGTAAAAAATTCAGACTCATTCAATGCTCTTAAAAATCTGGAAAATTACTGGACTTAGCGCAAAAGTTTATGTTTTTCAGCAAGATCAAATAAACAACTACCATAGATCACCCCAAAGGTTTTACTTGGCTCAAACACTAATTAAAATACCAAAACACAATTACTAAATAAGTAATAATGTGTTAAAAACTCAGAAACAGAAGCAAAAACATAACAAAAAAATAAAATTGGGTTGCCTCCCAACAAGCGCTATTGTTTAACGCCCCTAGCTAGGCAAAACACAATAGATCTAGGTATTGTCATCTTTGGAATGCAATCCAAAAGTAGCTCTCATAATAGATTCATAAGGCAACCTTATTTTCTTTCTAGGAAAGTTCCTTTCCTTAATGGAAATTTGAATCTAATGTTTCCTTCTTTCATGTCAATAATTGCACCAATCGTTCTAAGGAAAGGTCTACCAAGAATAATAGTTCATGTAGGATTGCAATCTATATCAAGAACAATGAAATATACGGGCACATAATTCCTATTTGCAACAATAATAACATCATTAATCCATCCTATAGGTTTCTTAATAGTGGAATCCGCAATATGCAAATTTGGAGAGCAATCATCGAGATCATGGTAACCTAGCACATCACATAAAGTTTTCGGAGTCGTGGAAATGCTAGCACCCAAATCACACAAAGCTCACTCAAAATCTTTGGTTTTAATCTTAATAGTAGGTTCCCACTCATCATGAAGATTTCTAGGAATATAAATTTCTAGATCAAGTTTTTCTTCAAAAGATTTCATCATAGCATCAACTATATGTTTAGTAAAATCCTTATTTTGACTATAAGCATGAGGGGAATTCAACATGAATTGAAGAAAGAAATCAATAAAATAGAAGCTATTATAATTAAAGTCCTCGAAATCCAAAAGAGTGGGTTCATTGCTATTTAAAGTTTTGACCTCTTCAATCCCACTTTTATCAATCTTAGCATTAAGATCTATAGACTCCGAATCATTGGGACGCCTTTTAACTAAACTTGACTTATATCTAGTCCCATCATTATCAATATTTACATTGGAAAACAAAGATTCAATAGAATTCACATCAATCACTTTAAGATCTTCATCATTATTATCGCGAGCAAACACCTTTTCAAGCCATTCACGCTTAGCACAAATTCTAGCGATTCTTTCCTTACTTTCATCAATAGAAATTCTCATAGCTTTTAAAGACTCATTAATATCATGCTTGGGTGGAGTAGATCTAACTTTCAAAGAATCAATCTCAAGTGGACTTCTATCAACGTTCCTAACCAAATTGTCAATCTTGAGCACTTTTTCTTCGATAGAAGCATTAAAAAAATTGCGAACCAATAAAATCTTTAACAATATTCTCAAGATCAGAGGGCATGTTATTATAACTTCCATAAGAATTTTTGTAGGAATTACCATAATTATTAGAATATTTACTGGGAAACGGCATAGGGTAGAAATTACCTCTATACGCATTGTTACCAAAATTGTTCCTACCAACAAAATTCACATCCATAGATTCATTATTATTTCCAATCAAATAATACAAAGGAATATCATTAGTATGAATAGGAGCACTCTTACTAGAAAAAAATTCATCAATTCATCCATCTTTTCACTCAAAGTATTTATTTCTTCAATAGCATGCACTTTTTTACTAGTAGGAGATCTTTAGGTATGCCATTGAGAGTAGTTTGTCATGATATTATCTTGGAATTTAGTAGATTCTCCTAACGTGATTTCCTTGAAAGTACCACCCGTGGCAGAATCTAAAAGACTTCTAGATGCAAAATTCAATCCCGCATTGTATAATCATCCATAAACTCAAACCATGTGAGGGACAATTCATAATATTAATTCCATCCTCTCCCAAGATTGTGCAACATGCTCATTATCAAGTTGCTTAAAATTCATTATATCGTTCCTAAGGGATATGATCTTAGCGGGCGGAAAGTACTAGGAAATAAAAGCATCTTTACACTTACTCCATGAATTAATACTATTTTTAGGAAAAGATGAAAACCAAGTTTTAGCACGATCTCGTAGAGAGAACGGAAATAGCTTCAATTTAACAATTTCATTATCCACATATTTCTTATTTTGCATATCACACAACTCAATGAAAGTATTTAGATGGGATGTGGCATCTTCACTAGGAAGGCCAGAAAATTGTTCTTTCATAACAGGATTTAGCAAGGCAGCATTGATTTCATAAGATTCCGCACTAGTGGCGGCAGCAATCAGAGTACTAATAAAATCATTATTATTAATATTGGAAAATTCACACAACCTGGTATTCTCAGACATCGTGACAAAGAAAGCACACAAGTAAACGAAAGGCAAATGAAAGAAGGGCGACCAAAAAGGCAAATCTTTTTGGTATTTTCTGAAAATTGTTTTAGAAGTGGGGGAGAGAAAAACGAAAGGCAAATGGAAAATAAAGTAAATGCAAGAGATGAGTTTGTGATGGGTACTTGGTAGGCTTGATATGTATCCTCCCCGGCAATAGCGCCAGAAATTGGCAAGTTGACGGGAAAGTTCTTGTCTTGACTTGCTATGTATCCTCCCCGGCAACGGCACCAGAAATACTGCTTGCTACCTCTTGAGCTTGGGTTGGTTTTCCCTTGAAGAGGAAAGGGTGATACAGTGAAGTACATAAGTATTTCCGAGTTTTTGAGAACCAAGGTATCAATCCAGTAGGAGGAACAAGCAAGTCACCAATGGATGCACCTACACAAACAATCAAACTCGTGCACCCAACGCTATAAAGGGGTTGTCAATCCCTTCACGGTTATTTGCAAGGATTAGATCTAAAAGAGATAGATGTAAACGAGTGTGGAAAGTAAAAGATAAATAAATTGTAGCAAGGTATTTTTGGTATTTTTTGATTTATAGATCTGAAAGTATATGATGGAAAATAGACCCGAGGAGGCATAGATTTCATTGGAGGCTTCTCTCTTGAAGGCAAATATCATGGTGGGTAAACAAATTACTGTCAAGCAATTGATAGAAAAGTGAATAATCATGTAGTTATCCAAGGCAATGATCATGCATATAGGCATCACGTCCATGTCAAGTAGACCGAAATGATTCTGCATCTACTACTATTACTCCACACATCGACCAACTCATGCATGCATCTACAGTATTAAGTTCATGAGGAACAGAGTAACGCATTAAGAAAGATGACATGATGTAGAGGGATAAACTCAAGCAATATGATGAAAACCATCTTGTTACCCTTGATGGCAACAATACAATATGTGCCTCGCTACCCCTACTATGTCACTGGGTGAGGACGTCGCAAGATTGAACCCAAAACCAAGAACTTCTCCCATTGCAAGAATTATCAATCTAGTTGGCCAAACCAAACCAATAACTCGAAGAGACTTGCAAGGATATGAAATCATGCAAATAATTATTCAAAGGAGATTCAAATAAGATTCATGGATAATCTGAACATAAACTCACAATTCATCGGATCTTGACAAACACACCACAAAAGAGGATTACATCGGATAGATGTCCATGAAGATCATGAAGAACATGGTATTGAAGATCAAAGAGAGAGAAGAAGCCATCTAGATACTAGCTATGGACCTGTAGGTCTATGGTGGACTACTCACGCATGATCGGAGGGGCAATGGAGGTGATGTAGATGCCCTCCGTGATCGAAACCCCCTCCGGCAGATTACCGGAAAAGGCTCCAAGATTGGATATCTTGGGAACGGAGGCTTCCGACGGTGGAAAAGTATTTGCATGGCTCTTTTTGATGTTGGGATAATATTTGGGTATTTATAGGCCAAGAATTAGTATTAGGAGACCTATCAGGAGGCGACAAGCCTGCCAGGCACGGTTAGGGGGGCCGCACCTAGAAGGCTTGT
Source organism: Hordeum marinum (assembly GCA_022496015.1). Classification (NCBI taxonomy): domain Eukaryota; kingdom Viridiplantae; phylum Streptophyta; class Magnoliopsida; order Poales; family Poaceae; genus Hordeum; species Hordeum marinum. Next base: position 189,884,186 of record CM039676.1, on the reverse strand, counting down.
GGCGCCCTGGCACCTCCCCTGACGTGCACTCCAAGCTTGATCAATTTGTTTTCCAGAAAAACTCCTTCCTAAGGTTTTGTTCCTTTTGGACTCCGTTTAATATTCCATATCTGCAAAACTCAAAAACAAGGAAAAACAGAAGTTGGCACTTGGCTCTAGATTAATAGGTTAGTCCCAAAAATAATACTCCCTCCGTCCGGAAATACTTGTCATAGGAATGAATGTATCTAGATGTATTTTAGTTCTAGATACATCTTATTTTATTCATTTGGATGACAAGTAATTCCGGATGGAGGGAGTATAAAATAGCATAATAATGCATATAAAACATCCAAAACAGATAATATAATAGCATGCCATCATAAAAAATTATAGATACATTGGAGATGTATCAGTGAGCGGGATGGTCTTCAGTGCTGATGCAGGCTTGTGTATCTGATTCTTGTAAAACTTACATCCAACATAGAGGTCGAGCAAATCTTTTGCTTCCTCTTTGGCTCAAGGCCAATAAAAACTTGCGTGAAATGCTTTTACTGCTAATGTCCGAGAGGACGCATGGTGGCCACAGGTTCCCGAGTGGATCTCATGTAATATTTGCAACCCTTCCTCTGGGGAAATATATTTCCGAGTCACACTTGTAGTTCTTTTCTTGTATAACTGCTCTCCCATTACTTCGAAGGACTTGGATCATCGGACAATCTGCCGGGCTTCCTCCTCATCTTCAGGGAGTTCTTGCCGGAGCAAGTATGCCCAGTATGGTTGGGTCCACCAGGGAGTGATTACCAACATATCGTGGACAAGATCCACCATAGCTGGAACATCAACCTCGGTTGGATTGGAAGGTCCGACTGCTTGTGGGGGCTCCTCGGTAAAAGGATTCTCTTTGACTAAGGGGGGCATAGGTGCTCAAGAAAAATGCCTTTCGGCACAACTCGCCGAGTGGTGCCGATCTTTGCCAGGTCATGTGCCGCTTGGTTCTTCGCTTGGGGTATATGATGCAACTCTAAACCCTCAAAGTTCTTCTCCAATTTTCTAACTGCATTGCAGTACCCAGTCATGGAAGGACTCAGGATATTCCATTCCTTCATCACTTGATTGACAACGAGGTCTGAATCGCCGAATATCATCAAACGTCGAATTCCGAGTGAGATGGCCATTCGGAGCCCGTAGATAAGGGCTTCGTACTCGGCCTCATTATTAGACAAATCAAAGTCAATTTGGAGAACATAGCTCAATCAGTCTTCCCTGGAGGAGACGAGAACCACTCCAGCGTCGGATCCTTGGATCATCTTGGACCAGTCAAAGAACATGGTCTAGTGTTCGGCGATACTTGGGGTTGGCTATGCTTGCTTGATCCACTTGGGAAAAAAGTCCAGTGGCGCTTGAGACGTGATTGCTTTCTTGTCTTCAAACTTGATCTCCAACGGGAGGAGCTCAATTGCCCATTTCGGCACTCAGCCTGTGGCGTCTATTTTCTTGGAAGGGGTCAAGACTTCTGAGATATAATGGTGGGTCTTTGCACTTTGAATGCTTTTCACGATTCCTCACGCTCCACCATAAGAACAATGCTAATCACTTGGCTAGTAGATGCGATGTATAAGAGAGGAGGCTTTCGGGTGCTTGGAGAAGCTAAAACCGGATGGTGGAAAGCAAGGCCTTGTGTTCATTAAACACGTCTTGCGCTTCAGGAGTCCACTCAAAGCTGTTGGACTTCTTCATCAATCGGTAACGAGGAAATGCCTTCTCACTGAGTCGAGAGATGAACATGCTTAGGGCTGCGAGGCAACCCATGAGCCTTTGCACGTCATGCAAGCGCACTAGTTTTTTCATTCGTTCGATGGCACAATTTTGTCGGGATTGGCATCGATCCCTCGTTCGGAAACAAGAAAACCGAGTAGCTTACCCAATGGCACTTCGAATGTACATTTTTAGGGGGTTGAGTTTTATCTGAAAACATCGAAGATTGGCAAAAGTTTCAGCGAGATCAACCAGAAGGTCAAAACCTTTTCTGGACTTGACCATGATATCATCCATATACACCTCCACATTCTGACTAATGTGCTCTTGCAAACATTTTTCGATCATGCGCATGAAGGTCGCCCGGGCATTTTTTAGACCGAAGGGCATCATGATATAGCAAAAACACCAAAATGGGGTGATGAAGGCTGTTTTTATTTCATCGGGTCCATACATTTGGATCTAGTGGTACCCGGAGTACACATCCAGGAATGACAAGCGTTCACATCTGGCAGTAGAATCTACTATCTGGTCTATGTGGGGAAGAGGAAAATGGTCTTTCGGGCAGGCCCGATTGAGGTGCTTGAAGTCGATGCACATCCGGAGGTATTTGTCCTTCTTGGGCACCAACGCTAGATTGGCGAGCCACTCGGAATGGTACACCTCACGAATGAACTCGGTAGCTAGGAACTGAGCAATTTCTTCATTGGATGCTTTGCACTTCTTGATGGAGGATCGACGCGTGTGCTCTTTGACTGGTTTGGTATTCGGATCGTCTCAGAGTCGGTGCTCAGCCAGCCCCCTGAGAACTCCCGGAATGTCAAATAGTTTCCATGCGAAAATATCCTAGTTCTCACGGAGGAACTGGATGAGCTCAGCTTACTATTTCTCCTTGAGTGTCGTCGAGATGTTCATAGGGGCAGCATTTGGATCACTCGGATGAACGTGAACTTGCTTGATATCACCGGGCGACTGGAAAGCAGATTCCGTCACCTGCCGCTTGGACCTGAACAAATGTGCAGCGTTCACCGCTTTCTTGTACCCGCTGAGTTGGACCGCGAGTACTTGCTCGTTTGCGATTCTGGAGCCATGTTGGAGGCACTCCTCGGTGATTTTCCGATCGCCGGTCACCTTGATCACTCCTTTTGGTCCGGGCATCTTAAGTTTGAGATACACGTAACATGGACGGGCCATGAAACAAGCATAGGCGGGCCTGCCCAAAATGGCATTATAGGCGCTACGAAAATCCACCACTTCGAACGTCAGACATTCCTTTTGGAATTTTTTCTCATTCCCGAATACGACGTCCAGAGCGATTTGGCCAAGTGACTCGGCCTTCTTCCTCGGGATGACTTCATGGAAGTGCATGTTGCTCTTGCTCAGTCGAGACATCGGAATGTCCATAGACTTGAGCGTGTCAGCATATATTATGTTGAGTCCACTTCCTCCATCCATCAGGACTTTGCGAAGTTGAACCCCATTCATAGTTGGGTCTACAACCAACGCATGCCTCCTAGGGGTGGCTATGTGGGCTGGATGATCTGACTGATTGAAGGTGACGGGAGTCTTTGCCCAATCGAGGTGCTTGACGACAGTTGGGGCCGCCATGTTCACCTCCCGATTGACAACTTTCAATCGGCTCTTGCTTTTGACGTCATACAAGATCATGTTGAGAACTTTGTCAACATTTGGATACTTAGGGGCATCCTCACCGTCCTCGTCGTCGTCTTTCTCAGTGGACCCTCTTTACCCATCTCTTATTTGAGCATCCTGCACTCCCAAGTGGTGTGCTTCGGGTAAATTATATTGCCCTCCTCATCTTTTTTAGTATGGACAACACACGGTTTATCCAATACTTAGGTCATGTACTCGGTTTTCTTCTTATTGGCTCATTCTTTCTTCTTATTCGGCTTAGGGTTCCCTTGACCAACAACCGCAGTGACTTCTGCCTTTCCCGGAGGATCGGCTTTCCTTTTCTGCTTGTTCCTCGTGTTTCCCCCAGATTGAGGGGCATCACCGTGTTGGGGAATGTTGTATGGGAAAAAATCCTACGCACACGCAAGATCTATCCATGGTGATGAGCATCTACGAGAGGGAGAGTGGATCTACGCACCCTTGTAAATTGCTAAGCGGAAGCGTTAAGAAACGTGGTTGATGTAGTCGAACGTCTTCGCGATCCAAATCACCGAGCGTACCGCGATGCCATCATGATCCGTCTCGCAATCCAATAACAATCCGTCCCGCGATTCTATCATGATCCTTCCCGCAATCAAAACACGGTCCTTCCGATCTAGCGCCGAATGGACGACACCTCCGCGTTCAACACACGTATAGCTTGATGATGCCTTCATCTCCTCGATCCAGCGAGCGATGGTGAAGTAGTAGATGAGCTCTAGCAGCACGATGGTGTGGTGACGTTGGTGGTGAATAACAATCTCATCAGTGCTTCGCCAAGCACTACAGAAACTATGTCGGAGGAAGAACTAGAGGGGTGGGTTGCCGGCACACGGCTTGGGGTATTCTTGATGTGTCCTGGGTGCTAGCCCTGCCCCTCTATTTATATGTTGACCCTGGGGGTCAAAACTTGGAGAAAGAGCCTCCTCAAAGTCGGTTTGGCCCACAAGGGCAGAGTCCTCCTCGGACTCCAAGACCAGACGCCAGGGTCCTCGGCGTCTGGCCCCAGATGCCAGGGTCCCTCGTGTCTGGCCCGTGGCCTCCGCAAAACTCCTTTTGCACCTTCCTAATGCCTCGTGGGCTTTACCCCTTGGCCCAAATAAAGTGTTCTTGTAACCCGAACATTTCGGGAAACATCCGAAACTCTTTTCGATGAATTCCGGGACCCTTCCGGAGAACAAACACTATTATCTCATATATCAATCTTTACCTCTCGACTATCGCGGACCTCCTCGTTATGTCCGGGATCTCATCCGGGACTCCGAACAACTTTCGGTCACCAACATAACAACTCAACTATACTTATATCGTCACAAAACCTTAAGTGTGTAGACCCTGCGGGTTCGAGAACTATGCAGACATGACCGAGACACCTCTATGGTCAATAACCAATCTCAGGACCTGGATGCCCATATTGGTTCCTACATATTCTATGAAGATCTTTATCGGTCGAACCTCTATGTCAAGGATTCAGTTAATCACGTACGATGTTCCCTTTGTTTTTCGGTATGTTATTTCCCGAGATTTGATCGTCGGTATCTTTATACCTAGTTCAATCTTGTTCCCGGCAAGTCTCTTTACTCATTCCATAAAACAATATCTCATGGCTAACACTTTAGTCACATTGCTTGCGAGGCTTATAGTGATGTTGTATTACTGAGTGGGCCTTGAGATACATCTTCGCCACACGGAGTAACAAATCCAAGTCTCGATCCATGCCAACTCAATAGACAACCTCGAAGATACGTGTAGAGCATCTTTATAGTCACCAAGTTACATTGCAACGTTTGATACACACAAGGCACTCCTAGGGTGTTAGTGAATTGCATGATCTCATGGTCATAGGAACAGATACTTCACATGTAGAAAACAATAGCAATAAACTGACACAATCATATGCTATGTTTATAGTTTGGGTCTTATCCTTCAGATCATTCTCCTAATGATTTGATCCCGTTACCAAATGACATCTCATGTCTATGGCCAGGAAACCTTGACCATCTTTGATCAAACGAACTAGTTAACTGGAGGCATACTAGGGACATAGTGTTGTCTATGTACACACACATGTATTTCAGTTTCCAATCAATACAGTTATATCCTGGATAATAAACAATTATCATGAAAAAGGAAATATAATAATAACCAATTTATCATTGCCTCTAGGGCATATTTCCAACATGTTGGCTCGCCCTTTGCCGCTTTGGAGGCGGTCTTCTTCTTTGCCATTAGCATACTTATTGGCGATTTCCATGGACCGACTAAGATACAGATATCCCGATCGACCAAACTTCAGGATGAGCTCACGATACTGAGTGCCTGCCTTGAAGGCGCAAACCTTGTGATGCGCGGTAACGTTCTCAACTGTATTGTGCAGCATGGTCCAGGGCTGAAGCTACTCGCGGAGAGTTTCACTGCTTTTGTGGACACAGTGCTGCAATTCTATCAACCCACCTGGACGCTTGTATGTGCCTTAAAAGTTCTTGATAAATACATGCGTCTGGTCTTCCTAGCAGTAGATGCTACTGGAGGGTAACTGATTCAGCCAGGTGCACGCCGAACCTTCCAACATGAGAGGAAGATGTTTCATAGAAACAAAGTCATCACCACCGCCGATTTGGACGGCCACTCGATAATCTTTGAGCCAGGTTTCCGTCTTGGACTCACCATTGAATTTTTCAATTCCCGTCGCTAGTCTGTAGTTGGCGGGGATATCTCCGACATTCAGATCCATGTGTACTTTGCAAATCTCTATGTCATATTGTAGACACTGCTACCACACTCCACTTGGAACTATTCTAAATGGCTGCTCCATTATACGTACCCAGATTGCTACTCAGAGTCATCTGGATTGGTGTTAAATCTCGAATCGACGAAACCCTTTACGACGAACTCTTTATCACCTCCATAATTGAGAAATATTTCCTTAGTCATCTAGTTACTAAGGATAATCTTGACTGATGTCCAGTGATCCACTCCTGGATCACTCCTTGTACCCCTTGACAGACTCATGGCAAGGTACACACAGGTGCGGTACACAACATGGCATACTATACAGAGCCTATGGATTAGGCATAGGGGATGACCTTCGTTCTTTCTCTTTCTTCTGCCGTGGTCGAGCTTTGAGTCTTACTCAACTCCACACCTTACAAATCAGGCAAGAACTCTTTCTTTGACTGATTCATTTTGAACTCTTTCAAAATCTTGTCAAGGTATGTACTCATTGAAAGTTTTATCAGACGTCTTTATCTACCTCTATAGATCAAGATACCCAACATTTAAGTAGCTTCATTCCAGGTTTTCCTTTGAAAAACTCCTTTTCAAACAACCCTTTATGCTTTCTAGAAATTCTACATCATTTCCGATTAACAATATGTCATCCACATATACTTATCAAAAATTCTATAGTGCTCCCACTCACTTCGTTGTAAATAGAAGTTTCTCATAAACTTTGTATAGACTCAAAAACTTTGATCACCTTATCAAAGAGTATCTTCATCCTCCGAGATGCTTGCTCTAGTCCATAGAAGGATCGCTGGAGCTTGCATACATTTTAGCATCCTTAGGACTAACAAAACCTTCCGGTTGTATCACATACAACCTTTCCTCACAGATATTGTTAAGGAAACGATGTTTTGACATCCATCTGCCAGATTTCATAATCGAAAAATGTAGCAATTGCTAACATAATTCCTACAGACTTTAGCATTACTACGGGTGAGAAAGTATCATCATAGTCAACTCCTTGAACTTGTGAAAAACCCTTTGCCACAAGTGGAGCTTTATAGACGATGAGATCACCGTCTGCGTCCGTCTTCCTTTTAAAGATCCATTTGTTTTGAATGGCCTTCCGCCCTTCAGGTAATACTTCCAAAGCCCATACTTTGTTTTCATACATGGATCCCATCTCGGATTTCATAGCCTCTAACCATTTCTCGGAATCCGGGCCCATCATCGCTTCTCCATAGCTCGTAGGTTCATCGTTGTCTAACAACATGACGTCTAAGACAGGGTTGTCA